>JAVJIF010020167.1:0-80409 GCA_038442645.1 Agave tequilana | reverse complement strand
TTCCTTCTGGAATTTGCGCCGTCGACTTAAACTTCCTTGGACGCGAGTACAGAAGTCTTTGGCACTGGTGCTGACTTTGTTCATGAAGCTCGCGTTTTAAGGCCACTGACTTGGATGAATTCCAACTCGGGCAAAGGGTTTCAGACCCGAATTTTGCAACCCCTGTGCCCTCGACAGGGAGATGGCAATTTTCGGCGTCTGAGTCCTTTTTCGCGCCTTGTGTTTTAGGCGCGGGCGCAAAATGAGACCGCGTTGAATCCTGTGTGTTGGCACAGTTTTGATTCGCGTCTGCTTCTGTTGACGCGGGTAGTTTTGACTCACTGCGCGGGCTCGTTCCCGCGTCTGAAGTCTTCGACAATACCGCGTCTGTCACTTAGTTTTTCTTTGTTGAAGTATACTAAGTTCCAGATTTCTACCCCCCTGTTTATTCCTTGTAGGTAGGCTTGATCGTCCTTTTTTCAGGTTCGCTGGGCCCCTTTAAGAATATTTCAGCCGGCGGACTTGTTTGGACGTTTCGTCCACAAGGGAATATATTATAGTCTTCGTCGTTCACAAGGGAATATAATTATGTCCCTGACGAGGACTCGACCCTCGCCAAGGTCTCTTCAGATCCACTGCACCGGTGGCCCAAAGGCCTTCCACTCTAGTTTTGATGATGACTCACACATGTAGTTATGTTTACTAATAATCTTGTGATTCTAAGTTTCAGATCATTAGCATGATATTAGTTTGGTGTGATAGCTTCAACAAGAGGTGTTTGGAAGCTTTCATGGTGATTCCGGTGCCAAAGCTTAAAGATCATAACCTTTTCACTCGGTGGATTGCTTTGGGAGCAAGTCTACTTGAAGATGGAGATCATCAAGAAGACTTAGGTATCCTAGTTTAGATAGTGTGTTTTAGATCCATTTGTAAAGCTTAGTATAGTTGATATGCTCAAGTTCACAATACACACACATAAATTCAATATGTTTGGTTTTTGATTGAATCGGTTTTGGATTTTAAGGCTTGACACCCTTCTATAGTTATTATCATAACTTTTTATTTTTATATTCAAATAACATGATTTAACTTGAATTTCAAAGATAAACGTTCAGATCTAAATTTCTTATTTAATAACCATTTTCTGATTCTAATTTTAAAGTTGTCAAATATTTGGTTGAAATCTATTCTTGTTTCTGAAAAACAGTTTACAGTTTTTGTTTTGACAACCTTTTAGTATTTTATTGATAACTTTCAATTATGAAAATGATATTGATTTGATTTAAGTTGCATTAGAAAGAAGACTTCAATATCTACAACTTCATATTATATACTTATTCCCAATTCGAACGTTTTAGATCTCAAAAATGTGTTCCAATCTGACCTATTTTGCTGTCTGCCAGGTTGGGCCGGTCGACTGGGACAGTCGACTGGCCAAGCGGCCAGTCGACCGGCCAGTCGACCGGACGTGCACAAAACCGTACACGTCGGCTGTTTATGTAGACGGTCGACCTGCGGTCGACCGACTGTGAACGGATTGGTCTCTGTTTGTTTGGGTCGACCGCCAGGTCGACCGGCAGCTGTCAACGGTCATATTTTTGACCGTTTGACGGTCGACCGGGCGGTCGACCGCCAGGCCTGTCAGGCTGACACGTCAGCCTAACGGCTAGTTCTGTTTTGGCCTATATAAACCCCATCTCTTTTGGGATTTTTGTCAAGTTTTGAAGAGAAAAAAATTCCAGTTTTCTGAAGTGTTTAAAAGAGTTTTAAAAAGAGTTTTTGGGCTTTAAAACTTCTCATCTTTATTGTTTTGGGTTTTTGGAAAATCAAAGAAAACTAGGGTTTGGGATTTTGATTTGATCTTGCATTTTCTATCTTTTACAAGAGATTTCCCAAGTAGTTTTTCTTTGTTACTGTTTCCAAAACACCTAGTTTCCACACTTGAGCTATCATACTATCCTAATCTATTAGGATCTTGTTTTGTGGAAAAGAGAGAAAAGAGAAGTGTTGAGGTAAGCCTCTAAGTTGTAAACCCTCCTTGCTTTTGTTGTATCCCTCTTTGGTAGAGGTTGATCGGAGTGGTATTGAGCTTAGATCCCTCTTTCGGTAGAGGTGATTTGTTTTGTTTTGGCTACGGCCTTATCCCTCTTCGGTAGAGGTGGATTGTGGTTGTATAGCCTCGGTGGCTTTGTAAGGTTGAGAGAGGAGTTCGGTACTCCTATAGTGGATTGGAAATCCTACACGGTGGTGTAGGCGGGGATGTAGAGTTGGGTACTCGAACCTCGAAACAAATCTTTGTGTTAGCGTTTGATCCAATTTCTCAACTCTACTCTCTTTACATTTGTGCAAAGTATCATACTTCATATCATATCATACTTGCTTGTGTTGAGCATATTTCATATTGCCTTGCATTATTTCATATTGTTTCATTCTTATATGCTTGGCTTGATTGTGTGTGTGCCTCACTTGTAACTAATCAACAAGAGCTTCACATAGCGCCTCAACCCATATCTAGGGGAATCAAGAGGAGTTAGTCCAGAGCCTCGCAAGGGGAATTCGGCTACACTTGTTGATTGTATTAAGTGTGTTGCAAGATTTTGCATTAGCTTCCGCATTTAGCGCACTAGTTTTGCAATAGTCCTAGATTAGCACTTACACCTATTCACCCCCCTCTAGGTGTTTTTCAATTGGTATCAGAGCTAGTGCTCCTGATATTAGGCTTAACATCCTAGGAGTGAGATCCATTTGCTTGCTAATCTTTCATTTGCATTTGCTTGTTTGCATACATATAGTTTACCATGGACTTCATGACACCACCTAACTTTGACCCTTCCAACATTGACATTTGGAAGTATAGGATGTCATGTATTTGAAAACCTAGGCTGCATGTCTTTCTGCCGCTACCAAGAAATGCTATCTTGGTAATGGTAATCATATAGGGGCCAATGCACAAGCCCTTGAGGCTATTAGAAGCACTTTACCTAAAGATTATCTTATGCGTGTTTCTAATATTGATTCCGCTTTTGCAGTGTGGAATCTATTGTCAACAACAACCACCACCTCCGAGCTTCAAGTGCAAATCCAAAAGGAAGAGGAAATCTAGTGGAGAATCCGAATCACAATGCTTCATGGTCCAAGGGAATGACTCCCTTGAGGTACAATCGGAAACCCACTTAGATAGTGATGATTGCTCTAGTTCTTCATGTGATAATCTTGATGCCCATGCTTTGAATGAAGAACTTTCTATTGTTTTGAAAAATTGATTGAAAAATACAAGTTTTTGAAAAAGGGAAGTCTAGACATTGAAAAGAAAATAAAAGTTTGCATTCTAGACTTGACAATATTTTGCAAGAGAAGGTTGAGGTCTATAATGAAAGGGATTCATTGAGATCTCAATTAGAATTGCATTAAAAGAAAATAAATTTTTGAAAAAAATAAATGATTGTGAAATACTTTTGAAGAAAAATGAAAACTTGACTCAAAAGTAGATTTTATTTTAAAAGAGAATGTTGCTTTGAAAAATAAGATTATTTCTATTTCAAATGATTTGGATGTTTGTTTAGAGAAAAATATTGTTTACAAAATAAGATTGATGCACATGTTTGCCATGCTAGGGTAGTTCCATCACCTAATGCATGTACCTCTTCTTCTAAAATCAATGATGATATTTGTTTGCTTAAGAAGAGTGTAGATTATTTGGGCTCCACTTTGAGCCAATGTGTAGAAGGGCATACACGTTTGGAAACTTTGTTTCGTAAGAAACAAGTTCCATCTTTTCATGCACACCCTCCACGGCATACACGTGCTCCTCACGGACACCATCATACTTATGCTCATGTGTAACACTTGTACACATTGTGGTCGTAAGGGCCATCTTTCTAGATTTTGCTATGATAGATTACATACTCCAAATTTAGCAAAAAATTTTGTTTTGGGTTAGAAATGAGACTAACCCCCATGGACCCAAAAGACAATGGGTACCAAAGACCACCCCTCCTATTTTCGATGTAGGTGTGGGCTCTCACATGACGTGAGAGTGATGACACCTTGGAGTGAATGCGTTCCGAGTTCATGGAAATCAATTGGATGCATCACTTTCAAGGGAAGTTTGGTGGAAAGGACCACCATGTTTTGGAGACAAGGAGGTTGCCTCTAGGGTTTGGTAACAATTCCTAACTCCTTATTATTGTTTACATGCTTTCATATTCATTTGTTTTATAGCATGTTTTCATTGTCTATGGATTAGTGTGTAAATGCCATGTTTATTAGATCCTTGACATACATGTATAGTATTTGAGACACACATGCTTATATAAACTCATATTTAGTGTCTCACCTTTTGTTTAGCTTAATGTACATCATGAATCAAATACATGTGAATTTACAATAGTAATCATGTTTTAGTTTTCTCATGATGATTTTTTGTTGTTTTATGCTTTATGTGGTATAAACTAGTTTAGATGTAAATTTTTATCAAAACTTGCATGTATGCATGTACACATAGTGAGAACAAATTGACTTTTATATGTTTGCACTCATGCTCATTTGTACCCACTATATGCACATGTATAAGCTAGTTTTGATGATTCCTTCATTTATACTTGCTATGCCTATTTTCATGTTTTTACTTCATGTATATGTATTTTGATTCAAACCTAATAAATATACATGTATACCCATGAGTCTTTTGCCTTCATGCAAATACTTTTAATAGACTCGTTTACGGTTGGGATATGTATGTATATTGTTAAATTTGGATGAATCATACATATACCTAGAAGTTTGATAAAAGAATTTTTGATGAATCTTTGCTTGTTTTATATAGCAAAATAATATTCGTGTTTGTTTTGATACTTCATGTTTGAATATATGTTTAGATGTTAATTTTCATTAAGACTAGGATTTATATTTTACATATGATGGGCTACAAATAAATCTATATATGTTTGGGATTGAATGCTTGTTTGTTCCCATTAGATGTGCTAGTATAGTCTAGTTTGATGATTCATACATTTTAAACTTGTATTCATTTTTGGTATTTG
Organism: Agave tequilana; assembly: GCA_038442645.1. Classification (NCBI taxonomy): domain Eukaryota; kingdom Viridiplantae; phylum Streptophyta; class Magnoliopsida; order Asparagales; family Asparagaceae; genus Agave; species Agave tequilana. The sequence continues at coordinate 75,388 of JAVJIF010020167.1, read as the reverse complement.
TTTTTATGATTATGAGTTTTCATTTCATGTATATGTGTATTTTGCCAAACTTGAAGATATACATGTATACCCCTTGAGTCATTTGCCTTTCATGCAAATATCTATTATGGACTCAAAGTGTGTTTAAGGGATATGTATGTATACTTCTTGTGTTGACAAATCATACATATACCTTGAAAAGAATTGGTATCAAATTGTTTTAATGAAAAGCTAAATTTTCATACTTTTCATGCTTTTCATGTTTTCTGGTGAATTGGTATTTAAACTTCATGTATATGTTTACCTTGTCCAAACTATTAGATATACATGAATATCCTTTTTGAGCACACGTGCCTTCATGCATATATCCTTGTGGACCGTTTGTATCTTGGATATGTATGTATACTTTGGTTTGTATTAGACATACATATGCCTTGAAGATTAAATAATATAATTTTTAGTTTTCTTGTTTAAGGAATAATTGAACTTAATTGAACAAATTTTCATGATTGTGATCTCCATACTTGACTTGTACACTCACATTTATTATTTGCTCATGTTTTGTTTTCATGAGACATTTTTATGCTTAATTGGATTAGAGTGTTGATTATCATGTGATTTCATTTTTATGAAAAATGATTGTATTTATTCCTTACTTGAAGGATTTCGTACTAGTTAACAAAACTTTTCATTTTAACTAGTTCGTATTCTTTCGTTATAATATGAGATATACACTTGACCCTATTCCTTTCATTAGTATATCATTGAACACTTTCAATTGATATCAATTTTGATCTTTTTAATACTCATATATGTTTTGTATATGTATGCTTACTCTTTCAAGAATATCAATGTCAATGGTATCTAACTTTCATACATATATATCTTTATGCTAGCTTGAAAAATTTCTAATGTTTGATTTGTTTTCAATTGGTATTTTTAACAAGCTTATGCATATGTTTAGTTGGTATTTCATAAAGGGGAGAAAACTGATTTTGTCCTTCAATTGGTATTTGATTCCCACTCCTTACTTTATGTTAAAATATCGTTTCAAATTGGTATCATATGCTTTAAAAGAACATATTTCTCTTAATGATATCAAGATGTTTATGTTGAGTGTTTTTTAATTGGTATCTCAAAATTTTGTTTAAGAAAAATATATACTTTTGATTTACATTGCTTATATGTTTTATTTCAATTGGTATCAATATGCACTTATTGTCATATCTTAAATTGGTATCACATTTGTTTTTGATTACCCCTTCTGATCTTTTTGTTTTGACAAAAAGGGACGAAAAAAAAAATTTGTTTTATGTTTTTACCCCTTTGTTGATGATTGACAAAGGGGGAGAAAGATTTGAGTTATAGAGTTTATATATGCATGCTACATTTTGCATATATGATGTTTTAATTGGTATCTAGAAGCATGTTTTATTTTGAATATTTCATTGGTATCTAGAGCACCATGTTTATATGCATTGTCATTCATTGCATACTTATTGTTTATTTGTTTATGCATGAGTTAAGGGGGAGCTTCTTGAAGCTTAACTTTAATCCATGCATATATAAATCCATGAGTTTTGTCATCATCAAAAAGGGGAGATTGTTGGCCCAAAGGCCTTCCACTCTAGTTTTGATGATGACTCACTCATGTAGTTATGTTTACTAATAATCTTGTGATTCTAAGTTTCAGATCATTAGCAGGATATTAGTTTGGTGATAGCTTCAACAAGAGGTGTTTGGAAGCTTATCATGGTGATTCCGGTGCCAAAGCTTAAAGATCATACCTTTGCACTCGGTGGATTGCGTTTGGGAGCAAGTCTACTTGAAGATGGAGATCATCAAGAAGACTTAGGTATCTTAGTTTAGATAGTGTGTTTTAGATCCATTTGTAAAGCTTAGTATAGTTGATATGCTCAAGTTCACAATACACACACATAAATTCAATATGTTTGGTTTTTGATTGAATCGGTTTGGATTTCAAGGCTTGACACCCTTCTATAGTTTATTATCATAACTTTTCATTTTTATATTCAAATAACATGATTTAACTTGCATTTCAAAGATAACTTTCAGATCTAAATTTCTTATTTAATAACCATTTTCTGATTCTAATTTTAAAGTTGTCAAATTTTGGTGAAATCTGTTCTTGTTCTGAAAAACAGTTTACAGTTTCTGTTTTGACACCTTTTCGTATTTTATTGATAACTTTCAATTCTGAAATGATATTGATTTGATTTAAGTTGCATTAGAAAGAAGACTTCAATATCTACAACTTCATCCTATATACTTATTCCCAAATTCGAACGTTTTAGACCTCAAAAAGGTGTTCCAATCTGCCCTATTTTGCTGTCTGTCAGGTTGGGGTGGGCCGTCGACTGGGACAGTCGACTGGGACAAGCGGCCAGTCGACCGGCCAGTCGACCGGACGTGCACAAAACCGTGCACGTCGGCTGTTTCTGTAGACGGTCGAACCGTGCGGTCGACCGACTGTGACCGATTGGTCTCTGTTTGTTTGGGTCGACCGCACAGGTCGACCGGCAGCTGTCAACGGTTCATATTTTTTGACCGTTTGACGGTCGACCGGGCGGTCCGACCGCCAGGCCTGTCAGGCTGACACGTCAGCTAACGGCTAGTTTCTGTTTGGCCTATATAAACCCCATCTCTTTTGGGATTTTTGCCAGTTTTTGAAGAGAAAAATTCAGTTTTCTGAAGTGTTTAAAGAGTTTTAAAAAAAGTTTTGGGCTTTAAAACTTCTCATCTTTATTGTTTTGGGTTTTTGGAAAATCAAAGAAAACTAGGGTTTGGGATTTTGATTTGATCTTGCATTTTCTATCTTTTACAAGAGATTTCCCAAGTAGTTTTCTTTGTTGCTTGTTTCCAAAAACACCTAGTTTCCACACTTGAGCTATCATACTATCCTAATCTATTAGGATCTTTGTTTGTGGAAAAGAGAGAAAAAGAGAAGTGTTGAGGTTAAGCCTCTAGTTGTAACCCTCCTTACTTTTGTTGTATCCCTCTTTGGTAGAGGTTGATCGGAGTGGTATTGAGCTTAGATCCTCTTCGGTAGAGGTGATTGGTTTGTTTTGGCTACGGGCCTTATCCCTCTTCGGTAGAGGTGGATTGTGGTTGTATAGCCTCGGTGGCTTTGTAAGGTTGAGAGAGGAGTTCGGTACTCCTATAGTGGATTGGAAATCCTACACGGTGGTGTAGGCGGGGATGTAGAGTTGGGTACTCGAACCTCGAAACAAATCTTTGTGTTAGCATTTGATCCAATTTCTCTCAACTCTACTCTCTTTACATTTGTGCAAAGTATCATACTTCATATCATATAATACTTGCTTGTGTTGAGCATATTTCATATTGCCTTGCATTATTTCATATTGCTATCATTCTTATATGCTTGGCTTGATTGTGTGTGTGCCTCACTTGTACTAATCAACAAGAGCTTCACATAGCGCCTCAACCCATATCTAGGGGAATTAAGAGGAGTTAGTCCAGAGCCTCGCAAGGGGAATTCGGCTACACTGTTGATTGTATTAAGTGTGTTGCAAGATTTGCATTAGCTTCCGCTTTAGCGCATAGTTTTACAATTAGTCCTAGATTAGCACTTACACACCTATTCACCCCCCCTCTAGGTGTTTTTCAACACCGGTCATGCCTGCTGGCAAGAGATGGTCAGGGTAAGTATGGCGGCGAGGGGGCTACGGTGGATAAGGTGGCAGATAGGATCCTCTTCCTCTCCCACCCCAGAAGTAACATCGAGGACTCCTCACGTCTGCTGGATGGTCTGCTGGGGAAGAGATGCTCATGAACGAAGGGTTGCAGGACTTTTCTGCTGTCACCAGACCTCAAGAACACCATTGCTCTTAGCTTAGTCAGCTAGGGCTCTTTCGGTGTTTACATCATGCATCGTGGTGCAACCAGCTTCTGATCGTGGCCACAATTTGGCACTTCTTCAGCCACCGTGCACTTGGAATTAGATGCGGTTTCAAGGAGTGAGTGCAACCTCTGAGAGAGAAAGAGGGACTTCTTTGTACTCCTTAATTGTAACACTCAATCTTATTGTATAAGAGAGCGTTTTTCTGTAACACTCAATCTCATTGTATAAGAGAGCATTTTGTATCACTTTCATATGCTTGGAAATAATAAAAGTGACACTTATCTTTTGCCTCTTTCATTGTCTTGAACTTTTTTGTCTTCAGTTAGACTCATAGAAGCAGAAAATCTTGGACTTTGTCAAAATTATGATGATAATCTTAATAAGTCAAATTTTGTAGGGAAAGATCCTATTTCAGGAACTTTCACAATACTGTCAGAGGTGTAATATTAACTTGACAGAGATGAAATAATTTTTTGGTGGACCTGCCACTTTATAAGAGAAGTGACAAGTAGAATTGGTACCCCCAGGAGGTGAACTTTTATCAAGTGTTTGGGATTAACTTGATTGAGCTCAGCTGGGGATTTGATGGAAACACTGTTGATGGTGTAGTATTAACCTAACAATGTTTATGTAGACTTGTTATTCTGTTGAAGAGAATAACAAGTGAGACTAGACTCGTGGGGAATCTAGGAAAGTTTGTTACCGTTAGAGGTGTGATATTAACTTAACGGGTTGAAAGTGGTCTTGTCAGAAGTGTAATGTTAACTTGACAAGGATGTAGTCAGAGGTGTGATATTAACTTAACTCAGAAGTGTCACTGTCATAGGTGTAATGTTTAACTTGACTGTGAGGGTAATGCTAGAGGTGTAATGTTGAACTTGGCATTGGTCATCTCGGCTTGTATAAGGAAGTCCGAGGAAAGTCATGGCCATAGGTGTATTGTTTAACTAGCAATGACTTGATGCTAGAGGTGTAATGTTAACTTAGCATCATCCATTTCAGCTTCGATATGGAAGTCTGAAGAAAAAGTGACTGTCAGAGGTGTAATATTAAGCTGACAGAAACCTGATTACTGTTTAGAGGTGTGGTGTTAAACTTTAACAGTAATTTGTCAGAGGTGTAGTATTAACTTGACAAAGATCGACTCATGATAAGAGCAATTTGAGGCCTGTCATTCTATTGGTGAGAATTGACAAGTGAAAATTTGAAGTGCCAGAGGTATAGTGTTAACTTGGCAAATTTGAAAGTTTGATACTCCGTGTAGAGTGACAAGTAAGGGTTGTAACTCGACAAGGAGTATTCATTACCAGAGGTATAGTGTTAACTTGGTAAAGATTGTATTTAGTAGACCTACCATCTGTGAATGAGAATTGGTAAGGGATTTTGGAGGAAAGAGTGGAGCCAAGTCCACTAAGGATTTTAGTAAACCCTCAGCTATCAACGGATTTTGAGGTGCCTTTACCAACTACCGTTTGAGTTGGGCTAGCCATGCTATTCCCCTCAGCATGATGAGTTATCGAAGACTTATGTTGGGGCTTAAAAGCCAACATTTTCCTCTATCCTTAGCCGTCGGAGGCGTCGGATCAACCGGGAACGTGTCCCTTAGGATTTTTAGCAAATCCTCAGCTGTCAACGGGTTTGAGTGCCTTTACTAACTACCGTTTGAGTTGGGCTAGCCATGCTATTCCCCTCAGCATGATGAGTGTCGAAGACTTATGTTGGGCTTAGAAGCCAACATTTTCCTCTATCCTTAGCCTTCGGAGGCGTTAGTTATTAATGAAGAAGCTCTTCTTGTTTTTGATCAGAGGTTGTATTTTTAACTTGATCAGAGGAGTACTATTAAGGATAGTACTTCTTCAGGAACCTGCCATTGATCGGCATCATGAGTGTATCGCCATTTGAGGTTATGAGGCGATATGACCCATTTGAGTAGACTGACTCTACTACAAATGGTCCTTCCCATTTGGCTAGAATTTTCCTTTTGTCTTGTGCGTCATTACCATGGGTCTTCTGACGGCTAAGACAAGATCGCCTTTCTTGAAAGTTCGCAATTTAACTTTCTTGTTGAAGGCTCTGGTAATGCGAGCTTGGTAGAGCTCGATTTGTTGTTGGGCCTGCAGACGTTTATCATCTAAGGCCTCCAGTTCCTGGAGTCGCTGTCGATGCTTCTCCTCTGTTGTCATCTCCGCTGTCAAGGCGACGCGTAGAGATGGAATTTGGATTTCTAGTGGGAGCACGGCTTCACATCCATATACCAAAGAAAATGGCGTGGCTTTAGTTGGGGTTCGCACAGTTGTGCGATAGGCCCATAAGCATTCACCTAGTTTGTCGTCCTAGTCCCGTTGACTTTTCGAGACGAACTTCTTGAGAAGCTTGCCAATAGTCTTGTTGAAAGCTTCTGCGAGGCCATTAGCGGCAGGATAGTATGCCGTTAAGGACACACTCTGGATTCTGAACTTAGCGCAGAATCTTTGGAAAGCCTGGCTGATGAACTGAGGTCCATTGTCATGGACGATTCGCCGAGATACACCGAAACGGTAAATAACATGATGTTTCACGAACTTGATCACGTTAGACGATTTTACCTCCTTCAAAGGGATGGCTTCGGCCCATTTAGAGAAGTAATCGGTTATTGCCAAAATAAACCGATGTCCTTTTGATGATGATGGGCTGATAGGGCCAACCACATCCATCCCCACATTTCAAACGGCCAGGTAGAGGTTGTAGAGTGGAGATACCCTGGTGCTTGATGGATGAAATCGCCATGCACTTGGCAAGCGTGGCATCTTTAGAATAGGTGACGGCGTCGGCAACCATCTTGGGCCAATAGTAACCCAATCTTGGAGTCGATGTGCCAGTTTTGGGCCAGGTTGGTGGGCTCCACACATACCGTCGTGGGCTTCTCTCAATACCTCTTGGGCTTCTTTTGGTGAAAGGCACCGGAGTAAGATCCCGTCATGCGATCGACGATACAATGTTCGTGTAATCGCATTATAGTAGAATTTGGGGGCTTTCTTTCGAATGGCAGCCGCCTCTTTGGTGTCTTCAGGGAGAATGTCGTGTAAGACGAAATCAATGTAGGGGAATCGCCAGTCTTTAAGCTCCGGACCGGTTGACAATTCCAGTGCTTCTTTGCCTTGACAATCTCCCTTTGACTCCTGATAGCCCTCGAGAACATTTCTCGGGCAATACAGGTCGTGGCTGTAGACGAATATCTTCTCCATTGCTCCGGCTGGAAGAGCTAAGGAGGCCGCGAGGGATGCGAGTGCATCCGCGTGCGCATTTTGCCTGCGCGGTACATGGTCGATGTAGAAGCTTGTAAATCCCTCGGCCATGCGGATAGTTACGTTGTGGTAGGGTACTAGGTCCTCATGTCTGACTTCGTACTCCCCGCGAACTTGGCTGACGATGAGTTTAGAGTCGCCGTATGCCTCGAGATTTTTAACGCCAATCTCATCGGCGAATTGCATCCCAATCAAAAGAGCGTTGTACTCCGCCACATTGTTGGAACAAGGCTCAGTTAATGAGACAGCTCGGGGAATCACATAATTTTGTGGGGATACGAGTACTACTCCTACCCCCGCTACTACGTGTCCCTTTGGGCTTGCTCTTGATGCACCGTCGAAGAAAAGTTGCCATACTTGACTTTCGAACGATGTCTGAGTCAGGCAGACTTCAGCAACTTCATCTGGGAGATCCTCGTAGACTTTGGCTGCCCTCGGATCTGGGTGCTCGGCTAGGAAATCCGCCACTGCTTGTCCCTTAATGGCCTTTTGTGGTAAAAAGTGCATCTCATATTGGGAGAGCAATATGGCCCATTTTGCCAGCCGGCCGTTTAATGATGAAGGCTTAGTCATAAGTAACCTCAGGGGGTTGACTTTTAATATGACGTTTATAGTTTGGCCTACCAGATAGTGCCGCATTTTCTGAATAGCGAACACTAATGCCAAACATTCCTTCTCGATCGGGTTATACCGATGTTCGGCTCCGATCATTGTTCTACTCAAATAGTAGATTGCTTGCTCTCGTCCTTGGTCGTCGTTCTGAGCTAGTAGAGCTCCCAAAGAATGATCCATTGCTCGGACGTATACCAGGAAGGCTTCCCGGATACCGGAGCTGCAAGGACTGGTGGTTGGGTGAGGTATTGCTTGATTTCCTCGAACGCTTGTTGGCAAGCGTCATCCCAAATGAATGAGATACCCTTTTTCATTAACTTAGCAAAGGGTTGGCATCTTCCGGAGAGATTTGAGATAAACCTGCGGATGTACGCCAATCGTCCTTGCAATCCCCTGAGTTCTTTGAGATTTCTCGGGGGTGCATCTCCTGGATAGCGCGGACCTTTTCCGGGTCCAAGTGAATTCCGGTGGATGTTCAACAAATCCTAAGAATTTGCCACTGGCCACCCCCAGGAAGGACTTTGTGGGATTCATCTTCAATTGATGAGCCCGCATGATGTCGAAGACCACCTTCAGGTCCGCTATGTGATCACCTTTAATGCGGCTTTTACCGCAATGTCATCAACATAACATTCCACGTTTTGCGTATTTACTGATGAAAATGGCGTTCATGGCCCTTTGATAGGTTGTCCCTGCATTTTTCAGTCCGAAGGGCTTGACAGTGTAGCAATATACCCCTAGAGGTGTCCTAAAGGAGGTATGCTTTTCGTCATCAGGATACATTTTAATTTGATTGTATCCTGAGAATCCATCCATGAAGGACATTCGTTCGAATCCACAAGTGTTGTCAATCATGACATCTGTGATTGGCAGTGGGAATTCGTCTTTGGGGCAAGCCTCGTTTAGATCACGGAAGTCGATGCAGATCCGGATCTTCCCGTTCTTCTTGGCAACTGGGACAATGTTGGCTACCCAGTCGGGATGTTGTTCTTCCCTGATGAAGCCAGAATCAATAAGTTTTCTGACTTCTGATTGAATTGCCTCCATTATCTCTGGACGAACCGTCGCTGCTGTTGTTTGACAGGTTTTGTGTCCGGATTGATGTTGAGGCGATGCATAGCCACCTGAGGATCGAGTCCTGGCATGTCCTCATAATTCCAGGCGAAGACGTCTATATATTCTTGTACAAGAGATATTAGATCCTTCTTCTCCGAAGGTGACAGGCCGTCACTTATGAAGATGGGCTTAGGGTTAACCTCATCTCCTAGATTGATCTGAACAACCTTGTCTTCTGTGGGTGGCTTGCGCTGTTCAAAGCGAGTGTCCCAAAGAGCATTTAAATGTTTGATCTAAGGATCTGTATCAAATTGGATCATTTCTTCATTTCCATCTTCCAGGTGGCTTGTCGAAACCATGTTCACTGAAAGTTCCTTGAAGATGCTGCCGACACTGACATCTGACTCCCAAGATGATGTGTCTGAAGAGTAATCGTTGCTCAACAATTCTTGAGAATCGGAGGCTGATGGGACTGGAGTCGATACATAGCCCAACCCCGGCGCGTCTGATGATAATAATCAGGGGCCTTCCCTTTCGGCACAAAGGATCGAAGTAGCGTTCTCCTTCCTTTGCCGAAGTTCAACCCGTGTCTGTTGGTTAGATCGTACCCCATGCACTTCATCATTTTGAGCGCTTTTGGTTCATAATGACTGAGCTGAGGGGATACCTCCTCACTTCCGAGTCTTCGCGGGGCATTGGCTCAGACGAGATTCGCCCAAAAAGAATTGGTTTTTGGCCTTTCCGTCTTGCTGGAACCATAAATATAGATTCTTGCGCATTACCATTATCTTGGTATGTCTCGAAGGACGACTTCACTGGTACATGCAACAATGTCAAAGCATCTACTGCCGACCAGGGGTCATCGTCTACTTCGGTGCTAGTGTCTGATGGTACTGAATCAGAAGCAAACACAGAAAAATACGCAAAATCTAAATCTTCATTAATATACCAACCGCCTGCATCATCAGCGGAGGTATTATCAACATCGAGCTTATTAGTGCTCTTTACAGGTGGATCCAGCTCCCACACGCACTCATCTTCTCGGGCTCGGTGTCAGCTTCGTTACCAGAGTCTGGTTCCTCTGGTCGCGGGACTTCATCCGTCTCCACCGGATCTTGGTACAGCAAAGAGTCGGTGAAATAATTCTCAACCCCTTTGAACGGATACCTTTCGGCAATCAACGTCTGCACCTTTCCACTCCCGTCAATGTATTTCATGACTTGGTGAAGAGTGGAGGGAACGATGGAGTTGCGGCGAATCCACGGTCGTCCCAGCAATAGATTGTAGGAAGTGTCGGCGTCGATGATGTAACATGTCACTTCCGACTTGAGGCTTCCAATCTGGCATTTGAGCTTGATTTTCCCCATCGGACGGGTCTGGTTGGCATTGAACCCATAGATAGTTGTCTGAGTAGGGCTCAAGCGATGAGTAGGAATGCCCAGATGCTACATGACCCGGCGAGGCATGATGCTCAATGCGGACCCTGGATCTACCTGAATGCGGTTCACCTCGGACGATCCGATATACCCTGTGAAATACAGGGGTCGATCATGCTTCCTTTTAACCTGCATGTCATCTGCTTTGAAGGTAATGCAGGGAGCGTTTGGGGAGGCGTGGAGGCAATCCTCTACATCTTCCTCCTTCGGCACCTGGGTCATGAAGACCTCGGCATTTGCCAGAGCTTCTTGTAGAGCTTCTCTGGTCGACTTTGATAGTCTAAGAAGTTCATACAAGGTAATGCATGCCGGGATGTTGGCTAGTTGAGCCAGGACATCAAAGCGGTAAGGTGTCATGGATCCTTCCGCCATACCTTTCGAAAGAACTCGAGAAAACCGAGTTTCTTTCTGTTTCTCCACCGGTGGCTTTGTGGAGGGCCTGATTGGCTCTGCAGTTGGTTGTGGAGGGGCTACTGCCGTCTCGCCGTACTGTTTCAAGTACGCCTGTCCTGAACGGGTTCCCGCCATCGGTTGGTTGGGCTCTGCGGCCGGACTATTGTTTCCTCCTCGGAGTCGGTTAACGAGGGAACATCAGTCTCGGCTTCTCGAGAGGAGGCACCCACCACATTGCAGGATGAGGCCTTTGCCTTGCCTTTGGATTTCCTGTTGGTCACAGTAGTCCATTGCTGTTCATTGACAAGGTCAGGGTGGACCCACATGATTTCCCCTTGAGGTGTAGGACAGGTACCAAGCCTTTCTCTTGCTGCTGGTGAGGGTCTGTGTTGACCACTCTCAGCTCTCCTCTTGGAATAGGGGCTACCCCCGCAGGCGTTGGGGGTTGTCTTCCAAACTGGAGAACTGACGTCACATTAGCCGTCACCTTCTTCTGCTCTGGTCGGAGTTTCAATACCTCCGCGTCAATCAGAGCTTGAAGGATGTCTTTGAAGACATAGCAGCTTTTGGTAGGGTGCCCCAGCATCCTGTGGTACAAGCAATAGGTGGGATTGTCGGTCTTGCCGACTTCCTCGGGGCGCCTAGCTTCAGGGAGCTTCAGTCGGTTGCTCTTGTTGAGTAGTTTAAAGAGCGAATCGACATGTTCCTCCTTGAAGGAATATTGCTTGTTGGCGCGAGGCTGACTTGAAGAGCCACTCGCCTTGCCTGATTGAGGTTTGGCGGGAGATTTGGTCTCTGTTGCCAAATTATCCTTCCGCTTTATTTGGAGGGATGTGTCCGGCGCACGCCGTGTCGATCTTTCTGGCCTAGGCTTACCTTCCTCCGCTCTGATGCGGGCGACAATCTCCTCAGCCTGTTCACCTTGTTGGACTAATTGCTTCCAGGTGCGGCTTTCAGCAACTCCTATTTGAGCAAGGAGTGAGGTTTGGAGATTGTGGCGGCATGTTTCCACCAGGGTGGCCTGGGTCATACCGCTTGGACACCGGAGTGCTACGTTCCGAAATCTTTCCACGAAAGACTTAACGGACTCTCCTTTTCGCTATTTGGTAGCCAAAAGGGTGGGCATCGTGACTTCGGAGTCATCCTCGAAGAAGCGTGTTAAGAACAGCTTCTCCAAATCGCCCCAGTTCTTGATAGAACCTTCTGGGAGCTTCATAAACCATTCAAAGGCCAACCCTTTCAGGGTGCCGATGAACAGGCGCGCCAGGATGGCGTCATTATCTACTACATTCCCGGTTTGGGATTTGAAGTAGTAGATGTGCTGGTTGGGTGACCCCTTCCCGTCGAAGGCTTGGAGAGTTGGAGCTTTGAACTTGGGTGGGTATGGAACCAAGTCCCATTCAGCCGGGTAGGGCCGAACCACTCCTACTTCTTGGAGGTCTTTGCGATTGGCAAGGGCCTCGAGGCGTCGCTCCAGTTGACTCATTCTTTTAGCATGAGCCTTCCCCGGATCTTGGTCGCCTTTTACTTGTGACGAGGACTTGGACGAGCCGGAAGTAGATCGCCGCGTCTCCTCAGAAGGTTCGAAAGATGAGCTTTCTCCCTTTCTCCCTTTGCCCTTTGACTTTTTAGGAGGGGACCTCCTCCTGTCTTCGAGCAGCTGTGCAATCGCCTGCTTGAGGGAGTTGATAGATTCCTGCTGAGAAAGAATCATATCCATTTGTGCCTTCTGGATCTGCTCTAAACGTTTAGCCGTCTCCTCAGGAGTGCCTGTCATGTAGGCAGAGGTCTCCCTCTCGACGGAAGAGTTCGAAGCCCTTGATTCTGCTACGGCGGAGTGAGAATCATTCATTTTAATGCCATGGGCTAAGGCATTATAGTCAATTGGGGGAATGACCCCAGTCCGGGTGCGAGTGTGTCGGTACACTCCTTCCAGTTCAGAGTCAGACTCGTCAGAGCTGACTGCAGGTTGTTTTCCCTTGCTCCTGCTTGTCATATTCGCAGTGAGCTCCGGGTACTCAACGTCAGAGAAGGTTCTCCTTCTGTGGGAGCGTCTTCTTTTAGCTGACGGAGGAATCAGGGTCAGCTGTCTGACTAAAGACTGCTGGTGTATGCCTGATCCGCAACGACACTCAGAGAGCATATGGATGAGCCGTTGGCAGCAACACAACGAGGTGGCCTGATTGGCACTTCTTTTCTTCGTCAAATAATCCCTCAAATCCATGGGAGGGGGATTGAAAAGATTAGCCTCGCAACGTCGAAGACGGGAGGCATCCATGTGCTGTACAGCCTGGATGCAGGCTTCAGGGACGCGGTTCTTGCACCGCAGCTGTTCAGCGCGCGTCTGGCGTCTCTGTTGAGACAAGACGCGCCTGTCACGTTGCTGCTTGGTGTGTCAGGGCAGAGACACTTGAGAGAGAGTGGGCTGCTGGGCCCCACGCCTATGGGCGCGTGCCTCTTGTGCTTGACAAGACACAGAGGCTTCACCTTGGCGTTTGGTGAGTTGGTCCTCAGAGGACCTAACTGAAGGAATCTCGCGTTTGGGCCGCCAAACGCGGACTTCACGTGCTGGACGTGGCGCGGGCAAGGCGCCAGTTTGTATGCTGCGTCCAGCCTCAGTCAGACAACCAGAGGTTCCAACTTGCAGCTGCGCACACGTCTCCTCTGTCGACGCTCAGCGTTCCGGTTGCGTCGCGGAGGTGGAGAGAGACCAACAACATCCTGATGCTGAACATCAGAGATTTTAACCACGCGGGTCTCCTAAGAGACGCTGACGCAGGTGTTCGGTGCGACGCGGTTGGTCGCAAAGGCAGTTGTGCCTGGGACTACGCGGGCCTTCTGCGAGGCGTTGGCGCGTGTACCTTGCTTGGCACAGTTGGCAGTAGGGGCGACCGAGAGAGCCACAGATCGGGCCTCGGGGCCATTCCCCGTCAAGACCCGGCGGCAGACGCGGGTCTTTGGGCTCTTGGAGCCGGAAGAGAGAAACTCTTCGTACTTTGCCTGGTCGAACTCGACGATGAGTGATTCGACCATCTTCCCCTTACGGAGGACGTCATCCTGTGCCACGATTTGCTCATCAGTGACAAATGTAGTCCCAGCGGAGTTGCCATCTCTTGTACGCGCTGGAAAAGAGAGAAAGAAGGTCTTTACTGTAAAATTTTTCATGAATCAGATGAAAAGATTACAACAAAAACAACTTTTCCTTCCAGTTATAAGGGAGGGAGGATGTTGAGTCTTGAATCCTCCCTTTGTTTAATGCTGGGTTCTTCGTGTGGCGGTGGAGAGTGAATCTTGTTCTCCGTTGACCGGATGACCGTCGGGATCGTCAGGGATCTTCTCTTCGGCTGGTAGAAAGAGTAGCACAGCTCTTGTCTACCAAAACTCTCAAAGAGAAGGTAGGCAAAGAGTAGCTTGTACGCAGCAAGCTTGACGAAGAGTTGAGCTCTCTCCTTTTTCTGCCGTGTCTGGTCGTCTGATTGCCGATCCTCTTATCACCAAATGCCTTTGATTGCTGATCGCCAATTGCCCAATTGCCAATCTCTCTATCTCTCGATCGTCGATCCTCGATCCTCTCTCCTCTTATCGTCCCCTCGACCTCATAGCAAACGAGGCTATTTATAGAGGTCCTAGGGGGTGAACGTGCCCCCAAAAATGCTCCACGATGAGGGGCTGACCTCCCCGCTATGTGGGCGGCGACTGGCCCCATAACCAGGGCGGTTATAACTGAGACGCGGGTTTCAGTCCACGCGCCTTGAGGTTGGGGCGCGGGTGTCGAGCCCACGCGCCTTGATGCTGAGACGCGGGTGTCGAGCCCACGCGCCTTGATGCTGAGACGCGGGTGTCGAGCCCACGCGCCTTGATGCTGAGACGCGGGTGTCGAGCCCACGCGCCTAGAACTTGAGACTCTGCTTTTTAATGGCTTGTCTTTTAGTGATTTTTAGACAGCCTACAGCAGCTGGGACAAAACCTGAGAGAGCTTCGATCCCTGGAGAATGCCGGCTCATTCCACGAGGCCCAAGAAACTCTGAATAGGCTCCTTGCTGCTCAAGAGCAAGAGCGAAGAGAGGTGGAGGAGCAGATAACCGATAACACCCGTCTTCTCGAAGGTTTCCAGGCTGATCATCAAAGGCTAGCGATCGAGTCCAAGGAATCTGAGATGATCATACAGGCTGCAAAGCAGGCTATCGTTGATTCTCGGGCCGCCATAGCCAGAGCTGAGGCAGTGATTACTATTAACGAACAGAAGCTTGCTACCTCTGAAAAGAGGCTAGCGGAGTTAGAGGCTGCCAAGGCGCAAGTTGAAGCAAACCTCTCTGTTCGTTCGTCCAAGCTGGAATCCCTCCGAGTACGAGCGCAGGGATTTTTACCTGAGGCGGATCTGCGGGCCCAAGCTCTCATGGAGGCTGAGAAGGCGCGTCAACATGAGATACATCGCCTTAGAGAGCAAATCCGTTCCTTGGCGAACCAGGACCTTTAGCCTTCTCTTCTTTTTTTTTTCTTTTTTTGTAAAAAAAGGACACTCCATTTACCAAGAGTGTTTGTATTTACTTTTATCATTTTTTGAATAATAAAAGTCTCCACTTTCATTGCCTTGCTGCGGATGGATTCAATCCTTTAATCACAGTCTTTAATTGTGCTCTCTGGCTGACTGTGAATACTGAACTTAGGAAAACTAAGTTCTTTTGACGAAACGCAGCGTCGAAAGAGACGCGGCTCTGAGGCACGCGATTCTGACTTGCCAGTGAAGACGCGGTTCAAGCAGACGCGGAGGACGCGGCTTTGAGTGTGGTTCATTGGCCGCAATCCTTAACTCTATCCAGACGCAGAGTTCAGGATAATGAGGTCTTACGCCCCTTAACATTAACGCAGTCAGGGGCGTAGCGCTGGGCCTCAGTGTAAGACCCATAATCATGGATGTAGACGCAGCTCCAAGATGCTTGTAAAGGTGATGGGCTTTTTCTGCTGAAGTCATAAGCCTTAGGACGCAGCTTTATGTGCTTTCCCACTGGGGCCCCCAAAATGAGTCCCTTTTGTTGAGAGACGCGGATCGACTTTGAATCATCCAAGAGACGCGAAGGATCCTCTAACTTGGAATGAAGGAGGACGCCGATTTTTGAGAAAAGAGGGGACGCGGGTCTTTGGACGCAGCTCTCACACCTGCATTTTAGCACGATTTCCCAGGCGTTATAAACAGCCTGTCATAAAGATTTTATGAAATCTTTGAACGTCAAGTCTCCGTTGACGATTAGGAACCCGCATCATCTGTTGTTTCCTGAAGCGGTTTGTCCACGCGTCAGTTCTTCATTGGGCTTAGGCGTTAATGCCTTTTAATGCCAATACGGCGCTGGCGGTTGGAAACCAGCGTCTTCGACGCTTCCCGAAGCGACGCTCCACGCGTCAGCCTCCCATTGGGCTTTGACAGTCATGCGGTCATTAAGGCCGACGGTTCCAATTGATGAACCATTAATTACGGTTATTATGGGCTGCCTATAAATAGGGGCTCCTCCTCTCCCTTTAACAGTCCATACTTAGACTGTGTTCTTTTTGAGAGCGAGTGCTCTGAGAGATTCTGTCTTCTCCCTTTCTGAGAGACTCTATCTTCTCCCTTCAAGGACCCTATCAGGGGTTTGCCTCCATGGACGAAGATGACCCAGAGCTTCCATGCTTCTGTTTGGTCTCTTCAGTAGATTATCACTGTCAAGTGATTTCAATGATAGGAAGCGTCTCCCTGAGCACCTTTTACGTCGCGGCTCAATGCAGAGAGTTCAACTCTTAACAGAGGCCTCTGCGGGTATGCCATGCCCACTTACCATGACATTTTAGATCCAACCAAGTTTGAATTTTAGCATATCTCTTAGAGAGATATCATCTGGACTTTCTTGCGAAGTCGTGGTTGGTGCATTGCTCTTCTGGAATTTGCGCCATCGACTTAAACTTTTTTGAACGCAAGTATTAAAGTCGTTGGTACCTGGCCGCGGGCTTTGCACACAGAGCTCGCGTCTTGAGGCCACTGACTTGGAAGAACTTCAATTCGGGTTGAAGGTTTCAGGCCTGAACTTTTGCAACTCCTGTTCCTCCAACAGAGAGATGGCAATTTTTGGCGTCTGATTCTCTGCGCGCCTTGTATCTTAGACGTGGATGTGGAATTAGGTCGCGTTTGAATTCTGTGTGTATCACAGTCTTGCTCGCGTCTGTTTCTGTTGTCGCAGATGTTCGCTGCGCGGGTCATTTTCGCGTCTGAACTCCTTCGACAATAGCTGCGTCTGTCACTTAGTTTTTCTGTTGAAGTATACTAAGCTTTAGATCTTCTAATTCGTTGCTTCTTGCAGGTAAGCTTGATCATCCTTTTTCATGTCCGCTGGGCCCGTGGGAGACTATATCGGCCGGCGAACTTGTTCGATGTTCGTCCACAAGAGAAGAAATCATGGTCCCCGTCGTCCACAAGGGAAGAAATCATGGTCCCTGACGGGGACTTAACCCTCGCCAAGATCTCATTGGATTCAATGCACCAGTCATGCTTGCTGGCATGGCATGGTCAGAGTGAGTATGGCGGCGGGGGTAGCGGTAGATATAGTGGTGGTTAGCATCCCCTGTGAGGTCTCAAAACCTCCTCTTTACCCCAGAAGTGACATCGAGGAAACTCCATGCTCATTGGACGATCTTCTGGCGGAAGAGATGTTCATCAACGAGGGGGTCGTATCCGCCACTTCGGATGGTCAGGTGGAATCAGAGGATTCTGCTGCCATCAGACCTCAAGAACACCATTGCTCTCCATCAACAAGGGCTCTTTCGATGTTTACGTCATGCATCGTGGTGCAACCAGCTTCTGATCATTGCCACAATGTCTGATCCTACTTTGGCGCCCTTCTAAACATCTTGTACTTGGAGTCAAACGCAGGGAGTGAGTGCAACCTCTGAGAGAGAGACTTCTTTGTACTCCTTTATCTGTAACACTCAATCTTATTGAATAAGAGAGCGTTTTGTATCACTTTCATATGCCTGGATATATAAATAAAAGTGACACTTTTCTTTTGTCTCTTCTATTGTCTTGAACTCTTTTGTCTCTTTTTAGTCAGACGCATAGAAGCAAAGAATCTTTGACTTGTCAAAACTATGATGATAATTTCAAACAGTCAAACTTTTTAGAGAGAAATCCTATTTTTGTTACTCCCCAATGCTGTCAGAGGTGTAATATTAACGTGACAAGAGATAAGATAATTTGTGGACCTGTCAATCTATAAAGGAGAATGACAAGTGAAACTCGTACCCCAGGGAAAATGGGCCTTTATCAAGGTTTAGGATTCACTTGATTAAGCTCAGTTGGGGATTTGAAGGAAAACACTGTTAATGGTGTAGTATTAACCTAACAATGTGTTTAGGTAGACTTGTTATTCTGTTGAAGAGAATAGCAAGTGAATCTAGATCCGCGGGGAATCTAAGAAGGTTTTTACCGTTAGAGGTGTGATATTAACTTAACGGGTTGAATGTAGTCCTGTCAGAAATATGATGTTAACCTGACAAGGATGTGTCAGAGGTGTGATATTAACCTGACTCAGAAATACTTCAGTTTCATTTGGGAAAACAGAAGCGTCACTGACATAGGTGTGATGTTTAACTTGACAGTGAGGGTAATGCTAGAGGTGTAATGTTGAACTTGGCATTGGTCATCTCGACTCCGATACGGAAGTTCGAGGGAAATTCATTGTCATAGGTGTATTGTTGAACTTAACAATGAATTGGATGCTAGAGGTATGATGTTGAACTTAGCATCATCCATTTCGGCTTCGACATGGAAGTCTGGAGGAAAGTGACTGTCAGAGGTGTGGTATTAAACTTGGCAGAAACTTGATGTACTATTTAGAAGTATAATGTTAACTTAACAGTAATTTGTCAGAGGTGTGATATTAACTTGAAAGAAATTGATTTGCGATATGAGCAATTTGAGGACCTGTCATCCTATTGATGAGAATGGACAAGTGGAGTTTGAAGTGCCAGAGGTATAGTGTTAACTTGGCAACAACTGTATTTAGTAGACCTACCATTCTGTGGATGAGAATTGGTAAGGGATTTTGGAGGGGAGAGTGGAGTTGAGTCCACTTAGGATTTTTAGCAAACCCTCAGCTATCAACGGATTTGAGGTGCCTTTACCAACTACCGTTTGAGTTGGGCTAGTCATGCTATTGCCCTCAGCATGATGAGTTGTCGAAGATTTATATTGGGCTTAAAAGCCAACGTTTTCCTCTATCCTTAGCCGTCGGAGGCGTCGGATGTTAATGAAGAAGCTCTTCTTGTTTTGATCAGAGGTGTACTTTTAACTTAATCGGGAGAGGAGTACTATTAAGGATAGTACTTCTTCAAGAATCTGCCATTGATCGGCATCATGAGTGTATCGCCATTTGAAGTTATGAGACGATATGACCCATTTGAGTAGACTGACTCTACTACAAATGGCCCTTCCCATTTGGGTTGGAATTTTCCTTTTGTCTTGTGCGTCATTACCATGGGTCTTCTGACGGCTAAGACAAGATCGCCTTTCTTGAAAGTTCGCATTTTAACTTTCTTGTTGAAGGCTCTGGTAATTCGAGCCTGGTAGAGCTCGATTTGCTGTTGGGCCTGCAGACGCTTATCGTCTAAGGCTTCCAATTCTTGGAGTCGCTGTCGATGCTTCTCCTCTGTTGTCATCTCTGCTGTCAAGGCGACGCATAGAGATGGAATTTGGATTTCTAGTGGAAGCACGGCTTCACACCCGTATACCAAAGAAAACGGCGTGACTTTAGTCGGGATTCGCACAGTTGTGCGATAGGCCCATAAGCATTCACCTAACTTGTCGTCCCAGTCCCGTTGACTTTTCGATACGAATTTCTTGAGAAGCTTGCCAATGGTCTTATTGAAAGCTTCTGCGAGGCCATTAGCGGCAGGATAGTATGCCGTTGAGGACACACTCTGGATTCTGAACTTAGCGCAGAATCTCTGGAAAGCCTGGCTGATGAACTGGGGTCCATTGTCATAGACAATTCGCCGAGGTACACCAAAACGGTAAATGACGTGATGCTTTACGAACTTGATCACGTTAGACGATTTTACCTCCTTCAAAGGATGGCCTCGGCCTATTTAGAGAAGTAATCAGTTATTGCCAAAATGAACCGTTGTCCTTTTGATGATGGTGGGCTGATAGGGCCAACTACATCCATCCCCCACATTTTAAATGGCCAGGTAGAGGTCGTAGAATGGAGGTACTCTGGTGCTTGATGGATGAAATCGCCATGCACCTGGCAAGCGTGACATCTTTTAGCATAAGTGACGGCGTCGGCAATCATCTTGGGCCAATAGTAACCCAACCTTTGGAGTCGATGTGCCAATTTTGGGCTGGGTTGGTGGGCTCCACACATGTCGTCGTGGGCTTCTTTCAATACCTCTTGAGCCTCCTTTGGTGAGAGGCACCGGAGCAAGATCCCGTCATGCGATCGACGATACAATATTCGTGTAATCGCATTGTAGTAAAATTTAGGGGCTTTCCTTCGAATGGCAGCCGCTTCCTTGGCGTCCTCAGGCAGGATGCCGTACAAGACATAGTCGATATAGGGGAATCGCCAGTCTTTAAGCTCTGGCCCGGTTGACAATTCCAGCGCTTCTTTGCCTTGACACTCTCCCTTTGACTCCTGATAGTATTCGAGGGCAGTTCTCGGGCAATACAGGTCGTGGCTGTAGACGAATACTTTCTCCATTGCTCCAGCTGGAAGAGCTAAGGAGGCCGCGAGGGATGCGAGTGCATCTGCGTGCGCATTTTGCCTGCGCGGTACATGGTTAATGTAGAAGTTTGTGAACCTTTCGGCCATGCGAATAGTTGCATTGTAGTAGGGTACTAGGTCCTCATGTCTGACCTCGTACTCCCTGCGAACTTGGCTAACGATGAGTTTAGAGTCGCCATATGCCTCGAGATTTTTAACGCCAATCTCATCGGCGTGCTGCATCCCAATCAAAAGAGCGTTGTATTCTGCTACATTGTTGGAGTAAGATTCGGTAAGCGAGATGGCTCAGGGAATCACATAATTCTGTGGTGAGATGAGTACTACTCCTACCCCCGCTACTAGGTGTCCTTTTGGGCTTGTTCTGGATGCACCGTCAAAGAAGAGTTGCCACACTTGACTTTCAAACGATGTCTGAGTCAAACAGACTTCGGCAACTTCATCTGGGAGATCCTCGTAGACTTTGGCTGCCCTCGGATCTGGGTGCTCAGTTAGAAAATCCGCCACCGCTTGACCCTTAATAGCCTTTTGTGGTAAAAAGTGCATCTCATATTGGGATAGCAATATGGCCCATTTTGCCAGCCGGCCGTTCAATGATGAAGGCTTAGTCATAAGTAGCCTCAGGGGGTTGACTTTTGATATGACATTTATAGTTTGCCTACCAGATAGTGTCGCATTTTCTGAATGGTAAATACTAATGCCAAACATTCCTTCTCGATCGGGTTATACTGATGTTCGGCTCCGATCATTGTTCTACTCAGATAGTAGATCGCTTGCTCACGTCCTTGATCATCATGCTGAGCTAGTAGAGCTCCCAAAGAATGATCCATTGCCCGGACATACACCAGGAAAGGCTTTCCGGATACCGGAGCTGCAAGGACTGGTGGTTGAGTGAGGTATTGCTTGATTTCCTCGAACGCTTGTTGGCAAGCGTCGTCCCAAACGAACGAGACACCCTTCTTCATTAACTAAGCGAAGGGTTGGCATCTTCTAGAGAGGTTTGAGATGAACCTGCGGATGTACGCCAATCGTCCTTGTAATCCCCTGAGTTCCTTGAGATTTCTGGGGGCTGCATCTCCTGGATAGCTTGAACCTTTTCCGGGTCCAAATGGATCCGGTGGAGGTTACAATGAATCCTAAGAATTTACCACTGACCACCCCCAGGAAGGACTTGGTGGGATTCATCTTTAATCGATGAGCCCGCATGATGTCGAAGACCACCTTCAGGTCAGCTATGTGATCACCCTTAGTGCGACTTTTTACAGCAATATCATCAACATAACATTCTACCGTTTTGCGTATTTGCTGCTGGAAAATAGCGTTCATGGCCCTCTGATAGGTTGCCCCCGCATTCTTCAGTCCGAAGGGCATGACGGTATAGCAATAAACCCCCAATGGTGTCCTGAAGGAGGTGTGCTTTTCGTCGTCAGGATACATTTTGATTTGATTGTATCCTGAGAATCCGTCCATGAAGGACATTCATTCGAATCCACAAGTATTGTCAATCATGACGTCTGTGATTGGCAATGGGAATTCGTCTTTGGGGCAAGCCTCGTTTAGATCACGGAAGTCGATGCAGATCCGGATCTTTCCGTTTTTCTTGGCAATGGGGACGATGTTGGCTACCCAGTCGGGATGTTGTTCCTCCCTGATAAAGCCAGAATCTATAAGCTTTCTGACTTCTGATTGAATCGCCTCCATTATCTCCGGGCAGAATCGTCGCTGTTGTTGTTTAACAGGCTTTACGTCTGAATTGATGTTGAGGCGGTGCATAGCCACTTGAGGATCAAGTCCGGGCATGTCTTCGTAATTCCAGGCGAAGACGTCTATATACTCTTGAACAAGAGATATTAGATCCTCTTTCTCCGAAGGTGACAGGCGGTCACTTATTAAAATGGGCTTAGGATTAGCTTCATCCCCCAGATTGATCTGAACAATCTTGTCTTCTGTGGGTGGCTCGCGCTGCTCGAAGCGGGTATCCCAAAGAGTATTTAAATGTTTGATCCAAGGATCCGTATCGGACTGGATCATTTCTTCAACTCCGTCTTCCAGGTGGCTTGTTGAGGCCATGTTCACTGAAAGTTCCCTGAAGATGTTGCCAACACTGACATCTGACTCCCATGATGACGTGCCGAAAGAGTAATCATGGCTTGACGATTCTCGAGAATCAGAGGCTGATGGAGCCAGAGTTGATACATAGCCTAACCCCCTGCGAGTCCGATGATAATAATTGGGTGCTTTTCCTTTTGGCACAAAGGAACGAAGTAGCGTTCTTCTTCCTTTGCCGAAGTTCAACCCGGGACTGTTTGTTAGGTCATATCCCATGCATTTCATCATTTTGAGTGTTTTTGGTCATAATGACTGAACTGAGGGGATTCCTCCTCGCCTTCCGATTCTTCGTGGGGCGTTAGTTCAGACGAGATTCGCCCAAAAAGAATTAGTTTTGGCCTTTCCGTCTTGCTGGAACCATAAATATAGATTCTTGCGCATTACCATTATCTTGGTATGTCTCGAAGGACGATTTCACTGGCACATGTAATGATGTCAAAGCATCCATTGCTGACCAGAGATTATCATCCACTTCGGTGCTAGTGTTTGACAGTACTGAATCAGAAGCAAACACAGAAAAATACGCTAAATCTAATTCTTCATTAATGTACCAACCACCTACATCGTCGGTGGTGTTATTAACATTGAGCTTATCAATGCTCGTTACAAGTGGTTCCAACTCCCATAAGCACTCTTCTTTTTCAGGCTCGGTGTCAGCTTCGTTTCCAGAGTCTGGCTCCTCTGGTTGCGGGACTTCATCCGTCTCCACGGGATCTTGGTACAGTAGGGAGTCTGTGAAATAATTCTCGACCCCTTTGAATGGATGCCTTTCGGCAATCAACGTCTGCACCTTTCCACCCTCGTCAATGTATTTCATGACTTGATGGAGAGTGGAGGGAACGATGGAGTTGCGGTGAATTCACGGTCGTCCCAGTAATAGGTTGTAGGAAGTGTCGGCATCAATGACGTAGCATGTCACTTCCGACTTTAAACTTCCAATCTGGCATTTGAGCTTGATCTTCCCCATCGGACGGGTCCGTTGGCATTGAACCCATAGATAGTTGTCTGGGTAGGGCTCAAACGATGAGTAGGAATGCCCAGATGTTGCATGACCCGGCGAGGCATGATGCTCAACGCGGACCCTGGATCTACCTGAATGCGGTTCACTTCGGATGATCCAATATACCCTGTGAAGTACAGGGGTCGATCATGCTTCCCTTTAACCTGCATATCCTCTGCCGTGAAGGTGATGCAGGGGGCATTCTGGGAGGTGTGGAGACAATTCTCTACATCTTCCTCCTTTGGCACCTGGGTCATGAAGACCTCAGCATTTTCCAGAGCCTCTTGTAGAGCTTCTCTAGTTGACTTCGACAGCCTAAGAAGCTCATACAGGGTAATCCGCGCCGGGATGTTGGCCAATTGAGTCAGGACATCAAAGCGGTAAGGCGCCGTAGATCCTTCCGCGATGCCCTTTTGAAGGGCTCGAGAAAATCGAATCTCCTTCTGTTTCTCCACGGGTTGTTTTATGGAGGGCTTGGTTGGCTCTGCAGCTGGTTGTGGAGAGGTTGCCGCCGTTTCGCAATACTGCTTCAAGTAGGGCTGTCCTGAGCGGGTTTTCGCCACCAACTGACCGGGTTCTGCGGCCAGAACTATTGTCTCCTCTTCCGAGTCGGTTAGCGAGGGAATATCGGTATCCGCTTCTCGAGAAGAGGCACACACCACATTGCAGGATAACGCCTTTGCCTTGCCCTTGGACTTCTTATTAGTTACAGTAGTCCATTGCTGGGCGTCAACAAGGTCAGGGTGGACCCACATGATTTCCCCTCGGGGCGTGGGAACAGGTATCAGGCCTTTCTCTTGTTACTGGTGAGGATCTGTGTTGACCACTCTTAGCTCTCCTTTCAGAACAGGGACCACCCCCGAAGGCGTTGGGGGTTGTCTTCCGAACTGGAGAACTGACGTCATGTTAGCCGTCACCTTCTTCTGCTCTGGTCGGAGTTTTAATACCTCCGCGTCAATCAGGGCCTGAAGGATGTCCTTGAAGACGTAGCAGCTTTTGGTGGGGTGTCCCAACATCCTGTGGTATAAGCAGTAATTGGGATTGTCAGTTTTACTGACTTCTTCAGGGCGCCTGGCTTCAGGGAGCTTCAGTCTATTGCTCTTGTTGAGTAGCTTAAAGAGCGAATCGACATGTTCCTCCTTGAAAGAATACTGCTTGTTGGCGCGTGGCTGGCTTGAAGAGCCACTCGCCTTGACCGGTTGAGGTTTGGCGGGAGATTTGGTCTCCGTTGCCAAATTATCCTTCCGCTTTGTCTGGAGGGATGTGTCTGGCGCACGCCTGGTTGACCTCTCTGGCCGTGGCTTCCCTTCTTCTGCCCTGACGCGGGCAACAATCTCCTTAGCCTGTTCACCTTGTTGGACCAACTGCTTCCAGGTGCGGCTTTCAGCAACTCCTATTTGAGCAAGGAGTGAGGTTTGGAGATTGTGGCGGCATGTTTCTACCAGGGTGACCTGGGTCATTCCGCTCGGACATCGGAGTGCCACATTCTGAAATCTTTCCACGAAAGATTTGACGGACTCTCCCTTTCGCTGTTTGGTAGCCAAAAGGGTGGGCATCGTGACTTCCGAGTCGTCTTCGAAGAAGCGCGTTAGGAATAGCTTCTCCAAATCACCCCAGTTCTTTATGGAGCCCTCCGGGAGTTTCATAAACCATTCGAAGGCGAGCCCTTTCAGGGTGCCAATGAACAGACGTGCCAAGATGGCATCATTGTCTACTACATTCCCTGTTTGGGATTTAAAGTAGTAGAGGTGTTGGTTGGGTGACCCCTTCCCATCGAATGCTTGGAGGGTTGGAGCCTTAAACTTGGGCGGGTATGGAACCAAGTCCCACTCGGCCGGATAAGGCCGGACCACTCCCGCTTCCTGGAGGCCTTTACGGTTGGTGAGGGCCTCAAGGCGTTGCTCTAATTGATTCATTCTTTTGGAATGAATCTTCCCCTGATTTGGTCGTCCTTCCCTTGCGACGAGGATTTGGACAAGGTTGAGGTGGGCTTCTCTCCATCAGGGTGCTCAGAAGACGAGCTTTCTCCCTCTTTTTTCTTGCCCTTAGACTTTTTAGGGGGAGATTTCTTCCTGTCTTCGAGCAACTGCGCAAGCATCTGCTTGAGAGAGTCGATAGATTTTCATTGAGCAAGAATCATATCGAGTTGTTCCTTCTGAACCTGGGCTTGCTGATCCAGGCATCGGGCCGTCTCCTCAGGAGTGCTTGTCATGTAGATGAAGGCCTCCTTCTCTATGGAAGAGTTTGAGGCCTGCGATTCTGCTACTGCAGAGTGAGAGTCGTTCACTTCGATGCCCGGGCTAGGGCATTATAATCAATCGGGGGATGGCCCCGGTCCGGGTATGAGTGTGTCGATACACTCCTTCCGGTTCAGAGTCAGACTCGTCAGAGCTGACTGCAGGCTGTTTTCCTCTGCTCCTGCTTGTCATATTCGCAGTGAGCTCTAGGTATTCAGCGTCAGAGAACATCCTCCGCCTATGAGAGCGTCTTCTTTTGGCTGACGGTGGTATCAGGGTCAGCTGTCTAACTAAAGACTGCTGGTGCACACCTGAACCACAACGGCACTCGGAGAGCATAAAGATGAGCCGTTGGCAGCAACATGATGAAGTGACCTGATTGGCACTTCTTTTCTTCGTCAAGTAATCCCTCAGATCCACGGGAGGGGGATCGAAGAGATTAACCTCGCAACATCGAAGACGGGAGGCATCCATATGCTGTACAGCCTGGACGCGGGTTTCAGGGACGCGACTTTCGCGCCGCGGCTGTAAGACGCGTGTCTGGCGTCTCTGTTGAGATGAGACGCGATTGTCGCATTGCCGCTTAGTGCGTCGGGGCAGAAGAGTTTGAGAAAGAGTGGGTGCTGGGCCCTATGCCTATGGGGGCGTGCCTCTTGCGCTTGACGAGGCGCAGAGGTTTCACCTTGGCGTTTGATAAGTTGGTCTTCAGAGGACCTAACTTGGGGAGTCTCGCGTTTGGGCCGCCAAATGCGGACTTCGCGCGCTGGATGCGACGCAGCTAAGACGCCAGTTTGTGCGTTGCGTGCAGCCTCAGTTGGACAATCAGAAGTTCTAATTTGAAGCTGACGCGCACGCCTCCTCTGATGACGCTCAGCATTTCGGTTGCGTCATGGAGGTGGAGAGAGACCAACGACGACCTGATGCTGGACACCAGAGATTTTGACCACTCGGGTCTCCTGAGAGACGCTGACGCGTGTGTTCCGCGCGGCGCGGTTGGTCGCAACGGCAGTTGTGCCTGAGACCACGCGGGCCTCCTGAGAGGCGTTGGCGCGCATATCCTGCTTGGCACAGTTGGCAGCAGCGGCGCCGAGAGAGAGCCTCAGATCGGGCTTCGGCGCCATTCCCCGTCGAGACCCTGCGGCAGACGCGGGTCCTTGGGCTCTTGGAGCCGGAAGAGAGAAACTCTTCGTACTTCGCCTGGTCGAACTCGACAACTAGCGATTCGACCATCTTCCCCTTACGGAGGACGTCACCTTGCGCCACGATTTGCTCGTCGGTAACAAATGAAGTCCCCAGCGGAGTCGCCATCTCTTGTATGCACACGGAGAAGGTACGAGCTCGAAGTAAGATTTCCTTGAATCAAATTGAAAAATTACAACGGACTAGTATTCCGGTTACAAGGGAGGGAGGATGTTGAGTCTTGAATCCTCCCTTTGTTTAAGGCTGGGTTCTTCAAGTGGCGATGGAGAGTGAATCTTGTTCTCCGTTGACCGGGTGACCATCTAGACCTTCGGGGATCTTCTCTTCGGCTGGTAGAAGGAGTAACACAGCTCTGTCTACCAAAACTCTTAAAGAGAAGGTAGGCAAAGAGCAACTTGTACGCAGCAAGCTTGCTGAAGAGTTGAGCTCTCTCTTGCTTCTCTCTCTGTCTGCCTGTGTGTAGTCTGTTGTCTATCTCTTATTTCTTGTGTCGTGTCCCTCATTCCTCATAGCGGCGGGGCTATTTATAGAGGTTTCAGGGATGAACGTGCCCCCTAAAAATGCTCCACAATAAGGGGCTAACTTTCCCGCTATGTGGGCGGTGACTGACCTATAACCAGGGCGGTTATAACCAAGACGTGGGCCTTGGACCCTCGCGCCCTGAGGTTGAGACGCGGGTGTCGAGCCCACGCGCCTTGATGTTGAGACGCGAGTGTTGAGCCAACGGGCCTTGATGTTGAGACGCGGGTGTCGAGCCAACGGGCCTTGATGTTGAGACGCGGGTGTCGAGCCCTCGCGCCTTGAGGTTGAGACGCGGGTGTCGAGCCCACGCGCCTTGATGTTGAGACGCGGGTGTTGAGCCCACGCGCCTTGATACTGAGACGCGGGTGTTGAGCCCACGCGCCTTGAGGTTGAGACGCGGGTGTCGAGCCCTCGCGCCTTGATGTTGAGACGCGGGTGTTGAGCCCACGCGCCTTGATGCTGAGACGCGGATGGCCATCATTAGTCCTGCGTTTAGAACCTGAAACTCTGCCTTTTTTAATGCTTGTCTTTTAATGATTTTTAGACAGCCTACATTTATATGCATGATTATTGGTTTATTTGAGTTTCAATTTGGTATCAAGAGCTTTTATCATTTGTTTCATGCTTTGTTGTTTTATTTTATTGATATCAAGAATTTTTGTTAAAATTTTATTGTTAGTATCAAGAGCTTATATTGATTATCTTTCAATTGGTATCAAGCTTTCAAGAGTTTTTTTATCGATTGGTATCAAGAGATTTTATTGCTTTTATTGATAAGTTTTTAAATTGAAATTTTTATTGGTATCAAGAGCAATTATTTAAGAACATGTTTATTTTAAAAAGGAAAAGGAATTTATTTTAAAAGTTTGGTATCAAGAGCATGTTCATTTCATTGTTTTATGCATGTTGATGCATATTCATGTTTAGTATTCATTGCATATATTTATTGTTTATTGTTATGCGAGTTAAGGGGGAGCTTCTTTGAAGCTTAACTTTAATCATGCATATATAACTCCATGAGTTTTGTCATCATCAAAAAGGGGGAGATTGTTTGCCCAGAGGCCTTCTACTCTAGTTTTGATGATGATTAACTCATGTAGTTATAGTTTACTAATAATCTTGTGATGTTTAGTTTCAGATACTTAGCCAAGATATTAGTAAGTGATTAGCTTCAACAAAGGTGTTTTGGAGCTTTCACATGGTGATTCAAGAGCCCGAGCGTCAAAGTTCATATCTAGCACTCATTGGAGTCAAGCTCGGGGATCATGTTTGGATCGAGTCGACTTGGAGACGGTGCTCTACAAGAAGACTTCGGTACATAGTTTAGTTTATGTTTTACATTCATTTGTTAAAGATTAGATAGTGTGATATGCTCAAGTTCACAACACACACTTGTTTAAGTTTCATGTTTTGGTTTTCGGTTTTTGGTTCAACCGATCATGATTTTTCATGAATAGATAAAATCAACAAGTTTACATGGTTTAGTGTATATTAGATTTGTTCTATATACATGTATGCTTCAACTATTTAAACAAACTTAGTTTGATAGTCTATTTCATGAGTTTGGAGTTTTGGTATTTTAACAAAACTTATTTTTGGATTTATTGTCAAAAATATTGATATATATCTTTATATGTATATTGGATTATATCCATATACTATATGCTTCAAGTTGTTTAAGTATCATGTTTTTGTATTGGATGAGTTTTGGACAAAACGATTTTTCATCTCAAAAATCCAAGTTTTAAAAAATACAGAATTTGGTTTTCGGTAAAATTTTCATAACACAAAAGAGTTAAAAAATGCTTGTAACTTGGTTTGATTTTTACTTAAACAAGTTTGTATTTCAAAGAGAATATAAGAACTTATTTTTGTGGATTTTTAGAGATTTATGAGATTTATTTGACAATTAAAAACCCAGTTTTCAAATCCCTTAACCAGCCCTGCCAGGCTCTGGCGGTCGACCGGGCCGGTTGACCGGACCCAGAGTCGGTCGACTGGACCGGTCGACCGATGTGCACAAGAACGTGCATGCTGACCAGCCACTTAGGCCGGTCGACCGAGCGGTCGACCGACTGAAAGTGCCCCACTCTCGGGTGGGGGCGGTCGACCGGACGATCGACCGTGAGGCTTGGCACGGTCGACCGAGCGGTCGATCGGCCAGAGAGCAACTGCTCTCTGGAATTGGCGCGGTCGACCGGGCGGTCGACCGACAGGCTCAACGGTCACTTTTTTGACCGTTGGCCGATCGACCGGCCGGTCGACCGGAAGGTCAATTTTGACCTTTCTGCCAGCCAACGGGCAGATTTTTTTGGGGCCTATTTATACCCCATTTGAGGGCTGTTTTGGACAAGATTTTTAGAGAGAAAAATTTTAGATCTTTTCAAGTATTTTCAGCAAAAAGTTTTTATGTAAAAATTCTTATTCTCTATTTGTTTTTAAAGTGTTTGTTATTTCAAAGAAAATAGTCTTTTGGGAATTTGTTTTTGGTCTAAAAATTCTATATCTATTGGAGATTTTCCCAAGTGATTTTCTTTGTTAAAAATACTTTATTTTCTCACACTTGAGCTTATCTTTCTATCCTCTCTATAGGATCTTTGTTTTGTGAGAAAGAGAATTGGTTTGTGGTCTTTTGATCACTAAGTTGTAAACACTCATACTTTGTGTTCCCTCTTGTGTAGAGGTTGATTTTAGAGTGGTGGCTTTGTGCCCTATCCCTCTAGTGAGAGGTTGATTGGTGTTTGGCTTTGTGCCCATCCCTCAAGTATGAGGTGATTGATTTTGTGGTGGCTTTGTGCCTAGCCTCTAAGTGCAGGGGTTGTGTTTGTAATTGAGAGAGGAGTTGTGTACTCCCGATTGTATTTACCCCAAATCCTCAGTGGAGGTTCCCTGTATGAGAGTCCTGTGTGGACAAGTTAGTGGAAATCCTTCTGTGTGAAGGCGGGGACGTAGAGCGATATGCTCGAACCTCGAAACATATCTGTGTGTTTGCGATTGATCCATTGACTCTTTCTCTAACTCTCTCTCCTTTACTTTGTGCCTTGCATCATTTCTTATTGCTCATTCATATATTATATGCTTGGCTTGTTTGTGTGTGCCTCCATGTGTTTAACCACGAGAGCTTCATATAGCACCTCAACTCTTATTCAGAGAAATCAAGAGGAGTTAGTCCAGAGCCCTTCACCGGGAATTCGGCTACATTCGTTGGTTACATTAAGTGTGTTGCAATTTAGTTTTTAATTTTCGCATTTTGTTCATTAGATTAGCCGTACACCTATTCACCACCCTAGGTGTACTTACAGATCTGCTGTTCCGAGCCACAGTCAAAAGGACGAGCTTCGTGTATCTTCAATATTTCGAGGAGTGAGTTCAACCTTTCACTGAGCAAGAGGGACTTCTTTGTACTTTTTGTTGTAACACTCAACCTTATTGTATCAGAGAGCGTTTTATATCACTTTCATATTTTTGAATATTAATAAAAGTGACACTTTTTTCTGTCTTCTTACATGTCTTGACTTCCTTTTTTGTGTTGAAAATCAGACAAGTAGAAGTGATTACCTTTGATTTTCTAGAAATGTAACATTTTAACTTAACAAGTCAAAGTTGAAAAATTCTATTAAGGAATTTAAATTTACTGTCAGAGGTGTCATATTAACTTGACAGGAATGGAATAATTTTCGTGGACTTGCCAATCTATGGATGAGAATGGTAAGTGAAATTAGACCCGTTAGAGATTTAGAAGAATCTTTACCATTAGAGGTGTGATATTAACTTAACGGGTTGAATTAAACCTTTTCAGAGGTGTGATATTAACTTGACAAGGATATGAGCTAGAGATGTGATATTAACTTAGCTCTACAAGAATTTCAGTTTCATTTGAAGAAACAGAAAATATCACTGTCATAGGTGTAGTGTTAAACTTGGTAGCAGAGATAATGCTAGAGGTGTGATTTTGAACTTAGCATTAGTCATCTCGACTTCGATACGAAAGTTCGAGGGAAAGTCATTGTCATAGGTATATGTCGAACTTAACAATGAACTGGATGATAGAGGTGTGATGTTAAACTTAGCATTACTCATCTAAGTTTCGATATGGAAGCTTGGAAAAAAGTGACTATCAGAGGTTTAATATTGAACTTGGCAGCAACTTAATCACTATTAGAGGTGTGGTGTTAAATTTAACAGTATTTGTCAGAGGTATGATGTTAACATAACAGTAGTGATTTACAATATGAGCAATTTTGAGGACTTGTCATTCTATTGATGAGAATTGATAAGGGAAGTTTGGAATGTCAGAAGTGTAGTGTTAACTTGACAAAAATTGATTTGTGATATGAGCAATTTTAAAGACTTATCATTCCATGCAAGGGAGTGACAAGTGAATGTTCGTTTCCACTGGGGAGTATTGAAACTTTTCACTACTAGAGTTGTAGTATTAAACTTAGCAAAGATTGAGTTCGAGGGACCTACCATTCCATAGAAGGGAATTTAGTAGGGGATTTTGGTCAAAATAAGAATGAATTGTCAGAGGTATAATATTTAACGTGACGAACATTGATTCTGAGCAGGCCTTATTGTCAGAGGTTTAATGTTAACATGACTGACGCCACTGGGGATCAAAACAGAAGTGGCTTGCCAGAGATTTATTGTTAACATGACAAGTCTTTTCTCATTTCATAAAAGAAATGGACACATGTATTTTTGTGGTCTTACCATTCCATGGGAGAGAATTGGTAAGAGATTTTAAAAGAGAGGACCAACTACCATTTGAGTTGGGCTAGCCATGTTATTTCCCTCGGCATGATGAGTTGTCGAGGACTTATGTTAGAGTTAAAGGCTAACATTTTCTTCAATCCTTAGCCATTGGAGGCGTCGGATATTCATAGATAAATTAGAGAAGAGTAGCAAGACTAAAACTGAAGTTTCGCACTTTGTTTCTTCTTTGATGTTTACATCATGCATCATGATTTAACTGGCATTCGGTCGGCTCAACACTGACTGACCGTGATTTGATCCATTAAAAAAGAAATAAGCTTTTCTTTGATGGTCTTCCAAACATCTTAGATCTGAAAGTTTTGATCAGAGGTGTAATGTTAACCTGATCATAGGAAGAGTCCTATCAAGGATAGCATTTCTTTAAGAATCTGCCGTTGATCGGCATCATGAGCGTATTACCGTCTGAGGTTATAAGGCGGTATGCTCCATTTGAGTAGACCTACTCCACTACAAATGGTTCTTCCCATTTAGGTTGAAATTTTTCTTTAGTCTTATGTGTCATCACCACGGGTCTTCTGACAGCTAAGACAAGGTCACGTTTCTTAAAAGTCCGCTCTTTGACTTTCTTATTGAAAGCTCTGAAAATTCGAACTTGATAGAGCTCGATTTGCTGTTGAGCTTGCATGAATTATCGTCTAAAGCCTCCAGCTCCTGGAGTCGCAGTCAATGCTTCTCCTCATTCGTCATCTCCGTTGTCAAGGCAACGTGAAGAAATGAGATCTGGATTTCTAATGGAAGTATAGCTTCACACCCATATACTAAAGAGAGCGGTAT
The DNA here is from genome assembly GCA_038442645.1 of Agave tequilana. Taxonomy (NCBI): domain Eukaryota; kingdom Viridiplantae; phylum Streptophyta; class Magnoliopsida; order Asparagales; family Asparagaceae; genus Agave; species Agave tequilana. Next base: position 42,381 of record JAVJIF010020167.1, on the reverse strand, counting down.
AGTTTTCGTCGGGGTTCGCACTGTCATGCGATAAGACCATAAGCATTCACCTAAATTATCATCCCAATTACATTAGCTCTTCGAGACGAATTCTTGAGAAATTTTTAATAGTCTTGTTAAAAGCTTCTGCAAGACCGTTAGTAGCTGGATAGTATGCCGTCGAAGATACACTTTAGATTTTAAATTAATTGCAGAACCTTTGAAAGGCTTGGCTGATGAATTGGGGACCATTATCATGGACAATCTGTCGTGGCACGCTGAAGCGGTAGATCACATGATGTTTTATGAACTTGATCACGTCAGATGTCTTCACCTCCCTTAAGAGGATAGCTTCAGCCTACTTAGAAAAGTAATCGGTTATGGCTAGGATAAACCGATATCTTTTGGATGAATGTTGGCTGATAGGGCCAACCACATCCATTCCCCACATTTCAAATAGCCATGAAGAAGTTGTAGGGCGAAGATGTCCTGGTGCCTGATGAATGAAGTCGCCATGGATCTAACAAGCGTAGCATTTCTTAGCATAAGCAATGGCGTTAGGGATCATCTTTGGCCAATAATACCCTAATCTTCAGAGTCAATCTCCAAACTTCGGACACACAAATCGTTAATGACCCTCTTGCCTATGCCTCTTTGTGTGACAGGCAGCGGAGGAGGATTCCATCATGCGATCGGCGATATAGTGTTCTTGTGATCGCATTGCAATAGAATTTAGGGGCTTTCATTCTAATGGCAGCTGCCTCTTTAGGGTCATTAGGCAGAATATTATACAGTGCGTAGTCGATGTACGGGAATCGCCAGTCACTGAGCTCTGAACCTGTTGAAGTCTCTAGAGCTTCTTTGACTTGAAGGTCTCTTGTCGGCTTTTGATTGTCTTCAAAAGCAAATTTTAGACAATACAAGTCCTGACTGTAGATGAGTATTTTCTCTGCTACTCCAGCTGGAATGGCCAAGGAAGCAGCAAGAGATGCCAGTGCATCTGCATGCGCATTTTGCTGGCGAGGACATGGTCGACGTAAAAGTTTCTGAACCTTTCTGTCATGTAGATAGTTGCGTTATGATAGGGTCCTAAATCTTCATGTCTGACCTCGTACTCCCCTCGAACTTAATTAGTAATGAGCTTAGAGTCACCCGAGATTTTTAACGTCAATCTCATCGGCGATTTGCATCCCGATCAAGAGACCATTGTATTCTACTATATTGTTGGAACATGGCTCGGTTAATGAGAATGTATGAGGGATTACGTAGTTCTGTGGGGAGACAAGTACTACCTCTACTCCTGCTACGATATTTCCTCGAGGACCGTTCTTGATGCGCCGTCAAAGAAGTGTTACCACACCTGTCCTTCAAATGATGTCTGGGTCAAGCAAACCTCAGCGACCTCATCTAGGAGATCCTCGTAAAATTTGGTCGCCCTTGGTTCTGGATGCTCAGCTAGAAAATCTACCACCGCTTATCCCTTCATTGCCTTTTGTATCAGGAATTGCATCTCATATTGGGAGAGCAACATGGCCCATTTTGTCAATCGACCATTTAGTGATGATGGCTTTGTCATAAGCAATCTTAAATGTTTAAGTTTGATATGACATGTATAGTTTGGCCCACCAAGTAGTGCCGCATTTTCTGGATGGAGAAGACCAACACCAAGCATTATTTTTCGATCGGACTGTATTGATGTTCGATTCCGATCATAGTCCTACTCAGATAGTAGATTGCCTGCTCATGTCCCTTATCATTATTCTGGGCTAACAAAGCTCCTAATGAATGATCCATTGCTCGAACGTATATCAGGAAAGGTTTTTCTGATACCAGAGTTGTAAGAAGTGGTGGATGCGTGGGGTACAACTTGATTTTCTCGAACGCTTGTTGGCAGGCATCATCCCAAATGAATGAAACTCCCTTCTTCATCAATTTGGTGAAGGGTGGCATAGTCCTAAGAGATTTGAGATAAATCTCAGTATATATGCCAGCCGCCCTTGCAATCCTCTAAGCTCTCTAAGCCTTTTTGGAGGTTGCATCTCCTAGACAGTGCGAACTTTCTCTGGGTCAAGGTGAATTCCTTTGGATGTAACAACCAACCCTAGGAATTTACTGCTGGCTACCCTAAGGAAGGATTTGGTGGGGTTCATCCTAATTGATGCGCCCGCATAATATCGAATACAGCCTTTAGATCTGCTATGTGATCGCCTTTGACACGACTTTTTACTGCAATGTCGTCAACATAATATTCTACTGTTTTGCGTATGTGCTCGTGAAAAATTGCATTCATACCTCTCTAGTATGTTGCGCTCGTGTTCTTTAATCCGAAGGGCATGACAATATAACAATATACCCCCAATGGTGTCCTGAAAGATATATACTTCTCATCATCAGGGTGCATCTTAATTTGATTGTATTTCGAGAATCCGTCCATGAAAGACATCCGTTCGAACCAACACATATTGTCAATTATGACATCTGTGATTGGAAGGGGGAACTCATCTTTAGGACACGCCTCATTTAGATCACGGAAGTTAATACAAGCCCGAATCTTCCCATTCTTCTTGGTAATAGGAAGGATATTGACTACCCAATCGGGATGTTGTTCCTGCCTATGACAACGGAGTCTATGAACTTCTTGACTTCCAACTGGATGGCTTCATTATCTCCAGGAAGAATCATCACTGTTGCTGTTTGACGGGCTTCACATTTGGATTGATGTTGAGGCGATGCATAGCCACTTGAGGATCAAGCCCGGCATATCCTCGTAGTTCCAAGCGAAAAAATCTATATACTCTAGCATAAGAGATATTAGATCTTCCTTCTCGGATGGTGCTAAGCTTTCACTTATAAAAATGGGCTTAGGATTAGCCTCATCCCCCAGATTGATCTGGGTAACCTTATCCTCCGTGGGTGGTTCGCGTTGCTTGAAACGAATGTCCCAGAGAGTGTTTAGGTGCTTAATCCAAGGATCTGTATCCGATTGGATCATTTCTACATCTCCAACTTTTAGATGGCTTATTGAAACCATATTTATCGAAAGTTTTGAAGATGTTGCTGACACTGACATCTGACTCCCACAATAATGTGCCCGACGAGTGATTATGGTATAATGACTCTTCAGACTCAGAGGCTGATTGGTAGTGAAAAGTGCATTTTTATCATGACATTTACCATCACATTTTCATATTTATTCATATAATTCTGCACATTTACTAATATTTTATGATTTATTGTGTGCAGGCCTTGAGTTCTTATTTTAATAATAAATAAAGCCTAAAAGAAGCCCAAAAGCCCATATTCAAGCCCAAGTGCAAAAGTGCAAATATTAATTGTCAAAATTGCAAATGCACAAGGGCCAAAGTTGCAAATATTAAAGAAGAGGGAAGGATAGACTTCTATTCAACCCTAAACACTTGCAGGATGAGGATAAATGCTAAAAGAAGAGAAGGAAATTCGTGAAAAAAATTTGGGATCTAGGTAACTTGCTTCCCAAGTTATATCTAAATCCCAAGATAAAGAGTCAGGATCAAACTTCCAGAAGGAAACGCCTAGACGGACAGACCAGAGGAGGCCACGCGTCAAAGCGCGTGGCCAGAGGCCACACAAGAGCCGCGGAAACGCGGCCCAAGCCGCATTTCCGCGGCATTTCAATCATATCCTGGTACGGGTTTTCGTGGAGGACTTCAAACTGGACTCTACTACCTTCTGCTCCTATAAATACCCCTGCAGACGCAACATACAGAGCGTCCAGAGCCAGAGGGCAAATTCTAGGGTTTCTTAGGCTAACTTGTAGTTTAGGTTAGATTTTATTTTCGTTTTTCTTTTGGAAATTTTGTAACTAAGAGTGGAGGAAGCTTTCATGGAGGAAGGAGTCCATGCTTGTACTGAGGTGACAGCGGTGTAAGCCTACTTTTTCTTCCATTGTTAATAAAATCCACTTGAGGTTTGTTTGTGTTCTTTTATTCTTGTTTATTTTTATGTTCTTTTATTCTTGTTTAATCTTGTGTTTATTTTGTTATTGTTTTCTTCTATTTTCTCTCTAATGTCTTGTGAACCATGAGACCCAATTGCGTTGAGACTGCCTAGCCGAAGAAGAGCCCTTGATGGCCTATGGAGATGAACAAACCTTCGTTAGTTTGTCTTTTATTTTCGTAGTGTAGATTAAGAAGGTGGACGATCCTATACGCCATACTTGTACGCCTTCCAAGACAAGGTAAGTCATCGCACGGATCAAAGGTAAGTAGGGCAGAAGAGGTAAGTAATTATTTTTAGTTTTTCTTTCTTTCTTTTTAATTTTAGTTTAGATCACCATCTCCATCGTTCCAAATTCTTTTCCTCACTTTCATTGTAAATATCACTTCTAATTCTCATTCTTCTTTCTTTCTAACTTAACTTTAAATTAATAAAAATTTTAGAGATAACTTATTGACAAAGCTTCCATCGCTAGTCCCTCCTAGAGGATCACGACCCGCATAGCCGTTGCTACAGCGGATTCGAATTGAGCACTTGCACATTTTGTTCTAAACCTAATATTATTTATTTTTGTGTGCAGGTAAAATCTCAATCAAAACATTGGCACCGTTGCCGGGGAGGGACGGTAAGTTTTTCTCTAAAAATAAATTTTTTTTAACTAATTCTTTTATTCTTTCTGTTTGCAGGTTTGGAGAACAGGGAAACTGACAGCAGAAGTGGACATATAGAAACTCTGTGCCTCTGCCCTCGAAGGCAGAGCACAAGAGCCTACTTCAGAGCCACGGAAACGCGGCAATTGCCGCGAAACCGCGGCCTGAGTAGTTCCCTACTGATCCATCTTTTTGCAGGTTGCTGCAAATTGCAATATCTGTCTACTGCTCTGTTAAACTTTGTTCTGTGATAACCTGCTTACTGCTAATTAATCAACAGTAAAATATTTGTTGATAAAGATAAAAATTGATTAGACGTTTGCTATTAGGCGCGTGTCTTTTCAATTCCTTTATTTTACTGTTGAAGAGTGCTGGAGCAAGGTACGTTCGCATTTCATGTAGAATAGGACTCATCTCTTGGTTGATGCTTTGAGTGAATCTTATTTACATATTTTGTACACTTGCACAATTTATTCTAAGGGCATAACCCATTAACAAGATAAGGTGGGGATTTCATCACCCTTCCTTAACCCAAAAATCATATCCCAAGCACTCACTAACCCAAGCCTAACTTAAAATTAGTAGACGTTGGCCCTAGGGACATCTCGGACTCAATTAAGAGATTATCCTAAGGGGGGACAGTGCTGGAAGTTGACTCCTGCCAAATCAGTGTCTAGGAAGGGGATTGAGGGCCGAAAGCCCGAAGATTGGTGGTTATTTAATTAAGGAACGTCTTTGACGGAAAACCTCCCACCACTCTTGCCCTGACCCGGCTGATTAACTTGTGGTCAAAGTCTGCACCCTACCTCCCGTGGACAGTCTAACCAGTTAGGAGTCGTCTAGGTCATAGGTCTACCCTAACTTAGTTAGAATTTTTTTTTCTTTTTTATTTGTTTATTTGTTTGTTTTCTTTTTCTTTGTTTGTGTTGGTGTGATATGGCATATAATAATAATTTTTCCAATTTTAATCCGTATTACACACCTAACTATTTTTCGGATATTACCAACCCGGCATATCACAACTTTGACCAACCTAGTGTGCCGGAATGGTCTTATCCGAATGAATATAACCCATACCCCCATCTTATGACCATAATTTTTATACTTTCAACTCTTCACAGAGTTCATGGGTTTCGATTCCCCCGAGTCCAATTTTCAACCGACTTGTCCTCCGTCTCCACCTTGTCCACAATATTCCCAAGATTCATACTCAGATCCACCCAGTCAGAATAGACTACCATCTATCCAGGAAATGATGAGTATGCATGAGTCCAAGCAACAATTACCATCAATCGCAGACATGATTATGCGTGAGTCCACCGACTCAAAACTTCATCACGATTACACTTCATCCTTTCAAGTCCAATCACAACATGATGCACCTATCAACTATGAAAGGATGCTTGCAGCCATGACTCACGCTCGATTAGCCCGTGATCATGATATAGATATGATGGTTCAATCTTTACGTTCTCACCGTTCGGCCATTTCTGATATGGTTAACCATTCTGTTAGAGCCGACGAGCCACGTTGCTTTGGACAACAAGATTCTAATTCAGTACCACCATGTGAACTTGCTGAAACTCCAATTTTTGATAGTTTGGCAAGTTCTTCCTTTCCTGAAATAGAACTTGAGCATGAATATGATCATGATCTCCCACCTGATGATTCAATTCTACTTCCTGATTCAATAATGACTCCGGTGTCTCCACCTGATTTTACTTTTCCCGAGTCAACATTGGATCCTGTGCCAATTCATCATGAATTTGAATCACCCATTTTTGATGATCATATTGAACTTGACCAATTGTGCAATTTTGAAAGTCCCATAGATAAATTGGCAAGTTCTCATTTTTATGAGATTGAACTCAATGAGATATGTGACCTAGATTCTCAAATCTATGATCAAGTTCAAATTCCCGAAACATTATTGACTCCTGTTTTGTTATCCGACTTAGGTAATATTTTTGAGTCAGTTTTGATCCCCACTCATATCATTCCTGAACTTGAATCACCATTATTGAGTCACATTCCATTGTGGGAAGATGATTGTGGATTTGAGTTTCAACTTATTGATTTGGACCCACTTCCTGAACCTAGCCCGACTCCTGAACCCTTACTTGATTTAAGTTTCTTTCCTGAGTCGGTATTCGTTCCCATACTTATGACGTCCAAGTCAATCATTCCATCTTTTCACACTCCATTTTGGGACAAGGCGGTTGACACAATTGACTCTGAAAATAATTATGAAATTTGAAAATTTGATGGGGTGGACTTGTTTAAAAATAATCATACATACATTATAGTGGGTTATACAAGAAAAATTTCTAGTAGGTTCCTCCAAATCCCACAAAAAGTTGATTGGGCCGCATTTCGTGGACCAATTAGACCACCGCCGGAACCACCACCTTAAGGTAACTTCTGCCTTCCCTTGTTCTTTTTCATGCATATATGCATTCATTCATACATTGAGGACAATGCATGAGATAAGTGTGGGGGGAGGCTTTACTAACATACTAACATAGTTAGAAACTAACAAAATTTGCTAATTAAAAAAAGTATTATAAAAAGGACAATATTTTGACTTATCTTTTGAAAGAAATCTAAGTTAATCTTAAGAATTAGGAAAATCACGATTAGGATTTCTAAAAACTTGGTCAAAATAAAAAAATTGTTGAATTTTTAGGTATAGGAGGAGAAATTGAATAAGTAGTTAGTCTTAATTTTTACCTTAATGAAATGTGCATACCTAGTGCATATATAGGATTCTAAGACAAAGACCTTTGTGCCTCATAAAAAAATATAAAAAAAATATATCACCAATTAAGCTGGATACATGTGCCTCAAGAAGCAAAAGTATTCACGCCTAAAGGTGAGTTCTAAATAAAATAAAGTCCTTAGTTTTGTGGCCTAGTTCACTCGAATTTGAGTCCGCGGGGTGTTTTCTCACTTGGTGCCCTAAAGCCGACCGGTTTGGGAGCCACCGACTTTAAGTTCGCTACATGGGTGGATTAGAAAGCCAAAGAAAACTGAGAAATATTATATATGTATTAACACATCTAATAGTCAATTAGTTAGGTATGAGGGCCTCAAGAAGCCTTGATGCTTACACGAAAGATAATTAGATGAGTTATACATATTAAAAAATATATATATATAGAGGCATGAGAGTCCAAGTTAAGGAATTCCTAGTAAAAATTCATAAGGATGCATATGATTTTTGGTAACGAAAAAGACTATACACAAAATTCAATTTTGATCCTTACTTAAATGAAAACAATATACTTTATAAAGACTATGTCTAAGAATGAATAAAAATGATAATCCTAAAACTTATAGACTACTTAGTCTTTTCAAAAGTATTTCAAATAGTTTCCTTTTTATGGATTTTGTGGGTGTAATCCGCTGAAAACCCTCACGAGACAACACTCGTCCTCTAGGGTAACCAGGGGTTTAACGGCTTGTTGCACATGCTAAGTGCAACCGTGATTCCTACGAAAGTGAGTTAGGTTAGATTAATTTTTCTTTTCTTTTTCTTTTTCTTTGATTTTTACTCGAGGACGAGCAAAAAGATAAGTGAGGGGGTGTGATTGGTAGCGAAAAGTGCATTTTTATCATGACATTTACCATCACATTTTCATATTTATTCATATAATTCTGCACATTTACTAATATTTTATGATTTATTGTGTGCAGGCCTTGAGTTCTTATTTTAATAATAAATAAAGCCTAAAAGAAGCCCAAAAGCCCATATTCAAGCCCAAGTGCAAAAGTGCAAATATTAATTGTCAAAATTGCAAATACACAAGGGCCAAAGTTGCAAATATTAAAGAAGAGGGAAGGATAGACTTCTATTCAACCCTAAACACTTGCAGGATGAGGATAAAAGCTAAAAGAAGAGAAAGAAATTCGTGGAAAAGATTTGGGATCTAGGTAACTTGCTTCCCAAGTTATATCTAAATCCCAAGATAAAGAGCCAGAATCAAACTTCCAGAAGGAAACGCCTAGATGGACGGACCAGAGGAGGCCACGCGCCAAAGCGCGTGGCCAGAGGCCACACAAGAGCCGCGGAAACGCGGCCCAAGCCGCGTTTCCGCGGCATTTCAATCATATCTTGGTACGGGTTTTCGTGGAGGACTTCAAACTGGACTCTACTACCTTCTGCTCCTATAAATACCCCTGCAGACGCAACATACAGAGCGTCCAGAGCCAGAGGGCAAATTCTAGGGTTTCTTAGGCTAACTTGTAGTTTAGGTTAGATTTTTTTTCGTTTTTCTTTTGTAAATTTTGTAACTAAGAGTGGAGGAAGCTTTCATGGAGGAAGGAGTCCATGCTTGTACTGAGGTGACAGCGGTGTAAGCCTACTTTTCTTCCATTGTTAATGAAATCCACTTGAGGTTTGTTTGTGTTTTTTATTCTTGTTTATTTTTATGTTCTTTTATTCTTGTTTAATCTTGTGTTTATTTTGTTATTGTTTTCTTCTATTTTCTTTCTAATGTCTTGTGAACCATGAGACCCAATTGCGTTGAGACTGCCTAGCCGAAGAAGAGCCCTTGATGGCCTATGGAGATGAACAAACCTTCGTTAGTTTGTCTTTTATTTTCGTAGTGTAGATTAAGAAGGTGGACGATCCTATACGCCATACTTGTACGCCTTCCAAGACAAGGTAAGTCATCGCACGGATCAAGGTAAGTAGGGCAGAAGAGGTAAGTAATTATTTTTAGTTTTTCTTTCTTTCTTTGTAATTTTAGTTTAGATCACCATCTCCATCGTTCCAAATTCTTTTCCTCACTTTCATTGTAAATATCACTTCTAATTCTCATTCTTCTTTCTTTCTAACTTAACTATAAATTAATAAAAATTTTAGAGATAACTTATTGACAAAGCTTCCATCGCTAGTCCCTCCCAGAGGATCACGACCCGCATAGCCTTTGCTACAGCGGATTCGAATTGAGCACTTGCACATTTTGTTCTAAATCTAATATTATTTATTTTTGTGTGCAGGTAAAATCTCAATCAGAGGCTGACGGGATTAGAGTTGACACATAACCCAACCCTCTGCGAGTTTGATGATAATAATCAGGGGCTTTCTCTTTGGAACGAAGGATCGAAGCAGTGTTCTTCTTCTTTTGTCAAAGTTCAAGCCGAGACCACTTGTTAGGTCAGACCCCATATTCTCTATCATTCTGAGTACATTTGGCTCACAATGGGAGAATTGGGGGGATTCATTCTCACTTTCTAAGTCTTTGTGAGGCACTAATTTGGACTCGATTCTTCTGAAATGGATTGGTCTTTGGCCTTTGCATCTTGCTGGGACCCTGAATAAAGATCCTTGCTTCATTGACATCTGTCGTAAGGAATGAGCTCACTGGTACATGCAATGATTGTAGGATTTAAAAACAATGTCAACACAAATACTAAAATAAAGATGAATAACGTTAAATAAAATACTTACAAGAAAAAAAATAAATCTCAGAAAATATGCAAATGTAAACACAAGAGATTTTATCTTGGTTCCGTCCTCGTGACCTACATCTAGTCCTCAAGCAACCCGCTTGGGATTTTTCTTATCCTGATTTTATACACCTAAAATCAACTCCTTGTACACCACTTGACAAAACAACCTTTGTCAAATCTGTACAACTCTTCTCTACACCAAGAAGACAACAACTCTTGTATACCTCTTCTTTACACTAAGAAGATACTCTTGTACAACTCTTCTCTTTGAATGATTACAATATATCCTATAAGTCTTAAAATTTGTATGTGATCGTGAACAAGGTTTCTTATAGGTGGACTCTTAGAATTCTTCATAATGAAATAGGAATTGTGTGAAGAAATGAAAGTGAAAACTAGTTTTCTGAAAAAACAGGATTTTTCAATGGAGTTTGGACAAAAAACTATGATTTTGGATTGGGTTTTCATCCTATGACAACATCCCTATTTACAGGTGAAATCTATAGTCAGTTAGAGAAGTTATCAACTTAATTTGAATATCAGAACGTTAGATAAATACCAAAATAACAATAACTGTTTAATAGTCAGAAACTTTCTATAGTCGACTAGGATAGGAGATTGTCGACTAATAGAACAAGTTTTGCCTGGGTTAGTCGACTAGTCAAGGTAGCAAGTCAACTACATCAAGACTAATACAGATGATAAGTTTTTGAAAACTATAATTAGTCGACCAGCAGAAAGGATTAGTCGCCTGCAATTTGAATTAGTCGACTCGCAGTGTGGGTAAGTCGACTAATACTGCTTACAGTCAACAAATAGAGAGTTGATATATTTATATGGAAAGACTTAGTCGACTATAGAAAGGAGTAAGTCGACTAGAGGATATATTAGTCGACTAGACTTGGGTATAAGTCATACTAGACTATATTGTGTGTGTGATCAAGGCTTTTAACATTCTATAAAAAAAATACACAAAAATAACTAATATTCTTAAATACTCTTGAGCAATCAAAACTCAGCATTAGTTTTTGAGATAGAGCTCCAATGCATCTATATCACAAATGTTATCATCAAAATCAAAGTTCCAACATTCTCCCCTTTTTGATGTGATAAGTTATGTGCACAAAAACTCACCCTGCAGAGAACAGGTTATAACAAAAAATTGTTCTCCTCCTACAAAAGAACAGATTATAACAAATATAGATAACAAGTGTTCTCCCCCTACAAAAAATATATCATGACATATATATATATATATATATATATATATATTATATATATATATATATATATATATATATATATATATATATGATACATTATATTTTGTATTATTAAGTGTTTGGAATACGAAATCACTTTTTCTTTATGTGGTACCTATAAGATAAACATTTTGAATGGTACCCATCATAACATGATCAAAAATATTAACCTTTAGGAACCCAAACCCAATTTGAATTTGGCTTTCATTTGTTAGTATAAACATAATCACAAGAATTACATACATGATGAATATATGATACAATATAAGCATTTTTATTCACAATACTTAAATTTTTTGGAATCCTTATATATTTGTTCCTAATTCGTTTTGAAATAATATCAATATTTCTTTTCATAAAAGAATTATATGGATTATGATTCTTTTCATAAACATGTGTAGATTTTGGATATTTGATGAATATACTTGATATCTGACACCTGACACCTGATATCTGACACCTGACAATTAACATGCTATCACTTGATACTTGACACATGCTTTCACATGGTACTAATATACTTGACCTAATGTCGTGACACTTGATTGGATACTATTACCCCTGACACCTATATTATATTGCCTATTCATGATTATCACCTTTATGGAGACTTGACATGATTATTATACTGCTGCCATCTGGTACTCCTGAGCTCCTGTATTCCTGAACTTTTGTATTCTTGAACCCATGAATAGGAAGACTTTTGATACTATACTCCAAATACTATACTTCTGTTGATCCCTGTAATTTGTTAATCATGGGTATTGGATTACTGTGAATACACTGTGGACATTATCACCGGACATATATAAAAAAGTACTCAACTTACACTAGGATGGGGGAAACTGATGGATACTGATATAGCCTCCGTGTTTATGGCGGCCATACAAATGTTATACAATTAATACTTGGGATTCTATTTAGAGGCCACCAGGTGTTTCTCTGAGATGTACTGGCACCCCTACTCCCCTGTTCTCCTGTCGGGTGTGCTATAATCCCTGGGTCTATTCTTTTGAGAGCGGTGACACCCTATTCCTGTTCGGGAGTATAATTAGCCTTGTTTGGGCATATAGTAAGTCCTGGTATCTAGCGGTACGTTTCAGCTCAGTACCGGATACTCCTAGACTGTTGTCCTAGGTATGCACGAGGCACATTCTAAATGTGGTTCATCGAGACCCATTAGTTTCCAATAACTTACTCTCCGGTTTGTATGCGGAGGTATGTAGAATGGGACGCATATTGATGTATACAAATCAGATAAGTCTTAATAATATAATAATAACATGCTACTGACATCTGACTAGGGTCATACTTGACCTATACTTGTGAGACCTGTGACACAATACATTATCCTGCTCGCCACTTACACAAGATATTTGTGCTACTGTGTGAATCACTAGACTTGCTTGTTTCTAGGTTTTCATACCATTTTCTTATTCTGTTATTATGAAGGCAACTCAAATTATATAACCTCAGCCTATGGTGACTTGAGGTATATGGTGTGTGTGTGTGTGTCTATATATATATATGAGGGTTTCCTTATTTGGATTATTTCCTTGACGTATCAATCTCATGAATCCAAAGTCTAAGCTTATATAACTGGTTCATTGAGATTTTACCTGCACACAAAATAAATAATATTAGATTTAGAACAAGTTGTGCAAGGTTCTCAATTCGAATCCGCGGTAGCAGTGGCTATGCGGGTCGTGATCCTCAGGGAGGGACTAGCGATGGAAGCTTTGTCAATAAGTTATCTCTAAAGTTTTTATTAATTTAAAGTTAAGTTAGAAAGAAAGAAGAATGAGAATTAGAAGTGATATTTACAATGAAAGTGAGGAAAAGAAATTGGGAATATGGTGGTGTGATCTAAACTAAAGAAAGAAAAGAAAGAAAATTAAACACATACATACCAACCTCTTCAGTCCTGCTTACCTTTGATCCATTTGCGACGACTTACTTTGCTTTGGAAGGCGTTCAAGTATGGCGTATAGGATCTTCCACCTTCGCGATCTACACTACGAAAAGAAAAGACTGGCAAGCGACGGCTTGTTCATCTCCATAGGCCATCAAGGGCTCTACTTGGGCTAGGTAGTCTCGAAGCGATCGGATCTCACGGGTTGCAAGTCATCAGAGAGAGAAACAATGAAATAGGAATAGAAGAATAGAACGAGGATAGAAGAACATAAATAAACAAGAATAAAAGAACACAAGAATAAACAAGAATAAAAGAACACAAACAAACCTCAAGTGGATTTCATTAACAATGGAAGAAAAGTAGGCTTACACCGCTGTCACCTCAGTACAAGCATGGACTCCTTCCTCCATAAAAGCTTCCTCCACTCTCAGTTACAAAATTTACAAAAGAAAAACGAAATAAAATCTAACCTAAACTACAAGTTAGCCTAAGAAACCCTAGAATTTGCTCTGTATTTTCGCTGTACCCCCTTCTCGGTTGCACTGCAGGGGTATTTATAGGTGCAGAAGGAGGTAGAGTCCCTGTCGAAGTCGTCCACGAAGGCGGTTCCCTGGATATGACTGGATTGCCGCGGAAACGCGGCTTGGGCCGCGTTTCCGCGGCCTTATGGTGGCAGCTGGCCACGCGCTTTGGCACGTGGCTTCTCCTGGTCCGTCCATCTGGTCGTTTCCTTCTGGAAGCTGCATCCTGGCTCTTAATCTTTGGATTTGGATATAACTTGGGAATCAAGTTACCTAAATCCCAAATCTTTTATCCACGAATTTGTGATCTTAAATTCTCCTTCTTTGGCTTTTATCCTCATCCTGCAAGTGTTTAGGGTTGAATAGAAGTCTATCCTTCCCTCTTCATTAATATTTGCAACTTTGGCCCTTGTGTATTTGCAATTTTGACAATTAATATTTGCACTTTTGCACTTGGGCTTGAATATGGGCTTTTGGGCTTCTTTTAGGCTTTATTTCTTTATTTTTATTTCTCAAGGCCTGCACACAATAAATCATAAAATATTAGTAAATGTGCAGAATTATATGAATAAATATGAAAATGTGATGGTAAATGTAATGATAAAAATGCACTTTTCACTACCAATCACACCCCCACACTTATCTTTTGCTCGTCCTCGAGTAAAAATCATAAAGAAAAGGAAAATTAATTTATCCTAACTCACTTTCGTAGGAATCACGGTTGCACTTAGCACGTGCAACAAGCCGTTAAACCCCTAAGTTGCCCTAGAGGACGAGTGTTGTCTCGTGAGGGTTTTCAGCGGATTACACCCACAAAATCTATAAAAAGAAAAATATTTGAAATACGTTTAAAGAGACTAAGTAGTCTATAAGTTTTAGGATTATCATTTTTATTCATTCTTAAACTTAGTCTTAATAAAGTCAATTGTTATTCATTTTAGGTAAGGATCAAAATTGAATGTTTGTATAGTCTTTTTCGTTACCAAAAGTCATACGCATCCTTGTGAATCTTTACTAGGAATTCTTTAACTTGGACTCTCATGCCCCTTCTTTTTTTTTATTATTTTTTTCTTTCTCTTTTTTTTAATATGTATAACTCATCTAATTTTCTTTCGTGTAAGTATCAAGGCTTCTTGAGGCCCTCATACCTAACTAATTGACTATTAGATGTGTTAATACATATATAATATTTCTTAATTTCTTAGGCTTTCTAATCCACCCATGTAGCGAATTTAAAGTCGGTGGCTCCCAAACTGGTTGGTTTTAGGGCACCGGGTGAGAAAACACCCCGCGGACTCAAATTCGAGTGAACTAGGTCACAAAACTAAGGACTTTATTTTATTTAGAACTCACCTTTAGGCATGAATACTTATGCTTCTTGAGGCAGATGTATCCAGCTTAATTAGTGATTTTTTTTTTATGAGGCACAAGGGTCTTTGTCTTAGAATCCTAAATATGCATTAGGTATGCACATTTCATTAAGGTAAAAATCAAGACTAATTACTTATTCAATTTCTCCTCCTATACCTAAAAATTCAACCATTTATTTATTTTGACCAAGTTTTCAGAAATCCTAATCGTGATTTTCCTAATTTTTAAGACTAACTTAGATTTCTTTCAAAAGATAAGTCAAAATATTGTCCTTTTTATAATTTTTTTTTATTAGCAAATTTTGGTTAGTTTCTACCTATGTTAGTATGTTAGTAAAGCCTACCCCCACACTTATCTCATGCATTGTACTCAATGTAGGAATGTATGCATGTATGCATGAAAAAGAAGAAGGGAAGGCAGAAGTTACCTCAAGGTGGTGGTTCCGGTGGTGGTCTAATTGGGCCAAACGTTGCTACCCAATCAAGATAACGTAATATTTCATGGAGGAACCCATCAAAAAATTTTCTTGTATAACCCACGAAAATGTATGTGTAATCATTTTTTAAAATTTCCACCCCATCAAATTTCCAAATTTCATAATTATTTTCAGAGTCAATTGTGTCAACCGCCTTGTCCCAAAATGGAGTGTGAAAAGATGGAATGATTGACTTGGATGTCATAAGTGCGGGAACGAATACCAACTCAGGAAAGAAACTTAAATCAAGTAAGGGTTCAGGAGTCGGGCTAGGCTCAGGAAGTGGTTCCAAATCAATAAGTTGAAGCTCAAGTCCACAATAATCTTCCCACAATGGAATGTGACTTAATATTGGTGATTCAAGTTCAGGAATGATAGGTGTGGGAATCAAGACTGACTCTAAAAGATTACCTAAGTCGGGTAACAAAACAGGAGTCAATAATGATTCGGGAATTTGAACTTGATCACAGATTTGAGAATCTAGGTCACATATCTCATTGGGTTCAATTTCATAAAAATGAGAACTTGCCAATTTATCCATGGGACTTTCAAAATGCAAAATTGGTCAAGTTCAATATGATCATCAAAAATGGGTGATTCAATTTCATGATGAATTGGAACAGGATCCAATATTGACTCGGAAAAAGTGAAATCAGGTGGAGACACCGGAGTCATTATTGAATCAGGAAGCAAAATTGAATCATCAAGTTGGGGTTCATGATCATATTCATGCTCAAGATCTATTTCAGGAAAGGAAAAACTTGCCAAACTATCAAAATTTGGAGTTTCGACAAGTTCAAATGATGGTACTGAAGTAGAATCTTGTTATCCAAAGCAACATGGTTCGTCGGCTCTAAGAGAGTGGTCAGCGAAAGCAGAATTGGCATGACGATGAGAACGTAAAGATTAAACCATCATATCTATTTCACGATCACGAGCTAATCTAGCCTGAGTCATGGCTGCAAGCATCCTTTCATAGTTGATAGGTGCATCATGTTGTGATTGGACTTGAAAGGATGAAGTGTAATCGTGATGAAGTTGTGAGTCGGTGGACTCACGCATAATCACGTCTGCAATTGATGGTAATTGTTACTTGGACTCATGCATACTCATCATTTCCTGGATAGATGGTAGTCTATTCTGACTGGGTGGATCTGAGTATGAATCTTGGGAATATTGTGGACAAGGTGGAGACGGAGGACAAGTCGGCTGAAAATTGGACTCGGGGGAATCGAAACCCCATGAACTCTGTGAAGAGTTGAAAGTATGAAAATTATGGTCATAAGATGGGGGGTATGGGTTATATTCATTCGGATAAGACCATTCCGGCACACTAGGTTGGTCAAAGTTGTGATATGCCGGGTTGGTAATATCCGAAAAATAGTTAGGTGTGTAATATGGATTAAAATTGGAAAAATTATTATTATATGCCATATTACACCAACACAAACAAAGAAAAAGAAAACAAACAAATAAAAAAGAAAAAAAATTTCTAACCTAAGTTAGGGCAGACCTATGACCTAGACGACTCCTAACTGGTTAGATTGTCCACGGGAGGTAGGGTGCAGACTTTGACCACAAGTTAATCAGCCAGGTCAGGGCAAGAGTGGTGGGAGGTTTTCCATCAAAGACGTTCCTTAATTAAATAACCACCAATCTTCGGGCTTTCGGCCCTCAATTCCCTTCCTAGACACTGATTTGGCAGGAGTCAATTTCCAACACCGTTCCCCCTTAGGATAATCTCCTAATTGAGTCCGAGATGTCTCTAGGGCCAACGTCTACTAATTTTAAGTTAGGCTTGGGTTAGTGAGTGCTTGGGATATGATTTTTGGGCTAAGGAAGGGTGATGAAATCCCCACCTTATCTTGTTAATGGGTTATGCCCTTAAAATAAATTTGTGCAAGTGTACAAAATATGTAAATAAGATTCACTCAAAGCATCAACCAAGAGATGAGTCCTATTCTACATGCAATGCGAACGTACCTGCTCCAGCACTCTTCAACAGTAAAAATAAAGGAATTGAAAAGACACGTGCCAATATGCAAACGTCTAATCAATTTTTATCTTTAACAACAAGTATTTTAATGTTGATTAATTAGCAGTAAGCAGGGTTATCACAGAACAAAGTTTAACAGAGCAGTAGACAGATATTGCAATTTGCAGCAACCTGCAAAAAGATGGATCAGTAGGGAACTACTCAGGCCGTGGTTTCGCGGCAATTGCCGTGTTTCCGCAGCTCTGAAGTAGGCTCTTGTGCTCTGCCTTCGAGGGCAGAGGCACAGAGTTGCTATATGTCCACTTCTGCTGTCAGTTTCCCTGTTCTCCAAACCTGCAAACAGAAAGAATAAAAGAATTAGTTAAAAAAATTTTATTTTTAGAGAAAAACTTACCGTCCCTCCCTGGCAACGGCGCCAAAATTTTGATTGAGATTTTACCTGCACACAAAATAAATAATATTAGATTTAGAACAAGTTGTGCAAGGTTCTCAATTCGAATCCGCGGTAGTAGTGGCTATGCGGGTCGTGATCCTCAGGGAGGGACTAGCGATGGAAGCTTTGTCAATAAGTTATCTCTTAAGTTTTTATTAATTTAAAGTTAAGTTAGAAAGAAAGAAGAATGAGAATTAGAAGTGATATTTACAATGAAAGTGAGGAAAAGAAATTGGGAATATGGTGGTGTGATCTAAACTAAAGAAAGAAAAGAAAGAAAATTAAACACATACATACCAACCTCTTCAGTCCTACTTACCTTTGATCCGTTTGCGACGACTTACTTTGCTTTGGAAGGCGTTCAAGTATGGCGTATAGGATCTTCCACCTTCGCGATCTACACTACGAAAAGAAAGACTGGCAAGCGACGGCTTGTTCATCTCCATAGGCCATCAAGGGCTCTACTTGGGCTAGGTAGTCTCGAAGCGATCGGATCTCACGGGTTGCAAGTCATCAGAGAGAGAAACAATGAAACAGGAATAGAAGAATAGAACGAGGATAGAAGAACATAAATAAACAAGAATAAAAGAACACAAGAATAAACAAGAATAAAAGAACACAAACAAACCTCAAGTGGATTTCATTAACAATGGAAGAAAAGTAGGCTTACACCGCTGTCACCTCAGTACAAGCATGGACTCCTTCCTCCATGAAAGCTTCCTCCACTCTCAGTTACAAAATTTACAAAAGAAAAACGAAAATAAAATCTAACCTAAACTACAAGTTAGCCTAAGAAACCCTAGAATTTGCTTTGTATTTTCGTTGTACCCCCTTCTCGGTTGCACTGCAGGGGTATTTATAGGTGCAGAAGGAGGTAGAGTCCCAGTCGAAGTCGTCCACGAAGGCGGTTCCCTGGATATGACTGGATTGCCGCGAAAACGCGGCTTGGGCCGCGTTTCCGCGGCCTTATGGTGGCGGCTGGCCACGCGCTTTGGCGCGTGGCTTCTCCTGGTCCGTCCATCTGGTCGTTTCCTTCTGGAAGCTGCATCCTGGCTCTTAATCTTTGGATTTGGATATAACTTGGGAATCAAGTTACCTAGATCCCAAATCTTTTATCCACGAATTTGTGATCTTAAATTCTCCTTCTTTGGATTTTATCCTCATCCTGCAAGTGTTTAGGGTTGAATAGAAGTCTATCCTTCCCTCTTCATTAATATTTGCAACTTTGGCCCTTGTGTATTTGCAATTTTGACAATTAATATTTGCACTTTTGCACTTGGGCTTGAATATGGGCTTTTGGGCTACTTTTAGGCTTTATTTCTTTATTTTTATTTCTCAAGGCCTGCACACAATAAATCATAAAATATTAGTAAATGTGCAGAATTATATGAATAAATATGAAAATGTGATGGTAAATGTAATGATAAAAATGCACTTTTCACTACCAATCACTGGTTTTATCCACACTTGTATTTAACGCATTACTTAATTTTTATTTCATGCTTTTATATGCCTAAGCTCACGACACAGCTTCTAATACATGTTTTCTCTACTCGAGATTGTCATTTTTCATTTGTTAACTTGATTCCTAGTTCTCCACTGATTTCATGGTTTCTTTTCAGGTTTTTGGTCATTGCCTGTACCTATATGTCTAAACCATATCACTGGATCATGTACACGTGTGACTGCCTGAGCACGCAAACTGGCTTTATCTTACGTACTCGCTGAGTTATTTTCTGACAACCCAGATCCAGAGCCTGGACCTTCATGTCCAGATCCAGGAGCCTAAACTGTGGTGGCCTTGATGTACCTGATCAGGGTGCGCAGCGGAAGCGTGGATTATCAGTTATCTGTCTGGAGCCCCATTTCTTTCAGCCTCCTTTGATCGGCTCGCGAGTTCCTTATCTGGCTACTCATGAGTATTTTTCAATCTTTTTATATTACATATCATGCTTTTGCACCTCTTGGTGATATAATATTCTTAAAATATATATCATGTTCTGTGATAACTGTCTACTTGTGTCATTATTATTGGAATGTATATTATCACTGTGCTTTCGTACTCTGATTCCTGCATGTACTAATGCTTAGAATATTTATGTGAGGATATTTCCGCACTGCATATATAGGTCGTAGTAACATTCCGTACCCGCGAGATCGGGGCGTTATAGGATGGTATCAGAGCTTAGGCTCTCACATCTTCAGTTCAACCAGTCGACAAATTAATGGTAAAGAAATTTACAACTGGAACGCATGAGTCATGGTTATACAACCCAACTAGAAGTACAAAGTTATTTCTTCCCCCTTGACAATCCTTCCCTTGATCCTTAAATCTCTTCCATTTTTTTCATTTTCAGTTTCCCGTCATCCTTATACCAACTTAAGATATGGATAAACTGGTAGGATAGCGGCAAGACAGATGTGGGTACCGAATTTGCCGTTCAGTTACTGTAACACCCTGCTCCCGGAATACGTACTTAGTTGCGTATTCATATTTTTGATCGTATTTTTTGATTTGGTTTCAGTATTTGTTTTATTATGAATTATTTATATGATCGTTTTGTGTGGATCTGGATTCGTGAACTCAGAGTCAGCCCTACTCTGAACCGGGGGACCGATCCTAGAGTATTGCTCGATTTGGACTTTCTGGTATTCTGATTCGACCGATTTCAGTTTCAAATATCATTTTCCAATATTCTAGATTTTTCATGATTTTCTGAAATTTTCCTGAATTAAGTTGTAAATCTTCAAAACCGGGGTCGGCCAATATCGCTGCTCGATTCATGGATTTTTAATTTACAAACGGAATTAAAATTCTAAAAACGGCTTTCCTGTAACTTCTTAAAATCACATTTTCTATCTAAATACTTTTTCTGAGAATTTTTTAATTTTATCAAAATTCCCCTGGATTTGGTGTCAGCCAGTATCACTGGTTGATTTCAGAAATTTTAGTTTACAATTAGAATCAAATTTCTGGATTCCGCTTTCATATTCCTTCTTAGAATTATATTTTCTCCTTTTTGGCATTTTCTGAGATTTTTCAAATTTTATCAAATCCGGCCGACCCGGTGTAGACCGGTATTGACGGTTGACTTCAAGATTTTTATTTTGAAAATGGGATTGAATTCTGAAAACCAATTTCACCAATAATCTTTAAATAATATTTATTATTTTTGAGAATTTTTGGGAAGCTTTCCAAACTACTTCATTTTTTGGACTTTTTCGGAGTTTTCGGTGTTTTCCCAGATACCGGAACTTTATCCAGATGTTTTACTTTTCTCTTTTTCTATTTTTTTCTATCTCCTCATTAGACGCGAGTTTCACCAACCTGGATTCAACATTTAATGCAGAGATCCTCTCCATACTGCATTTAATGCTTGCAAGGTCAATTCTGAACCATGCTTTTTTGTCTTTTCTGGCAAACGCAAATCTCGCGTTTTCCCCTGGATGCGGCTCCCATCTCCGCGTCTAGTTCATTTTGCCTAGACGCAGCCATTCTTTTGATGAGACGCAGGTTTTAGTGGGATGGCATTTTTATAATAATCATTCCCCTTATATATATACACCCTCCTTTTATATACACCCACCTTTCCTTCTTTCTTTCTCTTTCATATTTCCCTTCCTTCCCCATTTTTCCAGCAAACGAAATAGCCCTTGCCTTCCTATTGGCGGCCATGCTCCACCATTCCAACCTCCATTTCCACCACCTTCTCCACCTTTTTCTCCTCCATCTCCTCCTCCATTCCAACAACAACAACAACAACCACAACACCATCTTCTCCACCATCTTCTTCTCCATTTCCCACCAAAATAACCCATCATCTCCACCACCTTCTCCACCATTTCCACCACCACCTAACCACCTTAGCCACCACCAACCACACCAAGTTCTCCTCCTCGAGAGCTCTTCCATCCTAGCCAACTCGTCGCTCTCCGAAACATCGTTTTCAAAATTTCAAAAATTCAAAATGAGCTAGACTTGCACCCCACTTGATGACTTGGGCTTGGAGCCATGGTCGTCTTCTCCGGCCAACTCCGGCAAACTCCGGCCGCCGCCAGTGACCGCTTGCCATCATCCCCTCTTCCCTTTTTCTTTCTTTTCTTTCCTTTCTTTCTTTCTTTTCTTTTTCTTTCTTTTCCTTTCCTTCTTCTTTCTTTCACTGATTTTCTCCCAAAACTTGGGGGGACCAAAAAACATGCGTCTCTCTCTCCCCCATCCATGCGTCTCTCAGTTTCTCATCTCCCTGTCTCTCTTCTTCTCTCTGTTAATTGCTAAACGCGGAGTTCACCCCGCATCCAAGCAATTCCTTAACGCGAATCTTCGCGTTCTTGACATTTGTATAACGTGGCCTTCGCGTTCTTATATCGATGCAATGCGGAGCCCATGCCCGCGTCTGTGTCCTTCTCGTGTTAACACGATGCTGAGCTCATGTCTGCGTCTGTATTCTTCTCGTGTTAACGCAACGCGAACCCATGTTCGCGTCCGCGTTCTCCTCGTGTCCTGACTTGAACGCGGGTCTCGAACCTCGCGTTTGTGGCATCTACGCGACGCAACTCCCGCGTCTGCGACCCCCGCGTCTCACTCTCAAACCCGCGTCTCCCTGTACATACTCTCTCTCCCTGTACACACTCTCTCTCCATGTACTTCTCTCTCTAGTTCTCTCTTTCTCTCTCCTCTCTCTCATTCTCTTTCTCTCTCTCTTGATTTTCTCCTCTCTATCACTTTCTCTCTTTACGCGTTGACGCGTTGATTTTTTGGATTCCAGAGATCAGGGATTTCACCGTGTTTTTCAAGGATTTAGGCGAGTGTTCTCGCTTACCTCTTGGCTTTTCTGCTTCGTCGGATCGACTTGGTTGTCTTATGTATTTGTGTCTGGAACTAACACTTTCTCTGCAGGTACCCTAACCTCTGGGTACAACCTTTGAGGTTTAAAGTCCTCTGGACTTTCTCTATGCTACGCCTGGTAGTGGATCTAGCGTCAACACTTTACCGCTTACTCCGTTCGAGTATAGTTACCCCGTGAGCATGGCTTCCCCGTGAGCGGTAGTATGGCGTTCATACGCTTGCTGCGACACGTGTGTCAAGCTACGCTGCGAGCGGTAACCACGCCGAGCGTGATAGCATTTAGTGTTGTACATTAGCTTCGCTCCAGCTTGCTCAGCTCTGCTTGATCATGCTCAGCTATTACTTTATCACTTGCCAAGTACTTGCTTGATATGTTAACACTTGACATGTTTTTGCTTGATACCTATCATCTACATGCTAATATTTGACACCTGTCTGTATCACTTGACAACTGATGTGTCATCACCTGACACCCAACTTGCTACTTGACACTTGCTTCTTACTATGACATGACTTATCACTTGCCTCTTGACATATTAATACTTGACCTGTGATTATCATATTTACGGGATACTATACTTGTTGTCCTGTATTATATACATTGACTTGAATCTTGTACTTGTTATCCTGTATTATATATACAGTGACCTGAATCCATAGTACTCATGTACTCCTGAACTCCTGATCCTGACTTGCACCTGCTATTCCCGTAAATTGACAATTACATAATAAATCATAAAAAGGAACAACTTGCATCGGTCGGGGGAAACTTGCGGCTATCAATACATGTTCGTGTTACAGTGGTACGAGGTATGTTGTGCCACTAAAACTTTCAGTCTGACCTGTGGGCCTCCTGGCGACCGAGGGGAGTGCTGGATCCCTCATTCTTGGTACCATCTTGATAAGGGCATTCTATAAGACCCTCCTGTACGCCTTGCGGCTGGTTCCGAGCACCAGTAACGGAACGTCCTGGACCGTGGTCCCGGGCATGCACGAGACCCACTGTAAATATTATTCGTTGATACCTCCGTTGGTTTCTAATAACAACCTTGCTTTACTCAGATGTGGATATATGTGCGCTGGGATGCTAGTTCACATATCTAGACATCGCGGTAAGACGAGTAATAATAATAATAATAAAAGATGCCAGCTATGAATCTGTAGTAGGCCTTGCCATGTTTGCTTGTATCGGATTTTACTTCGGATTTCCGGTTTTATGATTACTATATTATACCTGCTTGCATCCTGCTTTACCCCTCATGTTCTATTCCACCAGTCTCCTGCTCTTATCACTTTATATCATACATGTTCCCAGCTTGATATCGAATTATTGTCTCTCTACTTGTTCTTCTATGCTGGTACTCACGACACGGTTTTCAATGCATAATTATGACTTGAATTTATCGATACAAATGTGCTTATCTATGCTCGCCACTTGGCTTTCACATCACCACTCGCCGGGGAGTTCTGACTCCTCTGGATCCTCATGTCCAGGTTTTGGAGCTTGAAGCGTGGGGATTCTCTCAGTTGTTGATCAGAGGGGTGCAGCGGTAGTGTGGATCTCCAGTAGACCGTCCAAAGCCCCATCCTTCCAGGCCCCCTTGGTCGGCTCTAGAGCTTTCCTGTTATGACTCTGAGTCACCTTTTGTACTGTTCATACTTGTACATCCTTGTATTCTCGCAATTGCGCCTTATTGGTGATGTAATATTATTGTAATATTAGATCACATATGGTGATAACTTTGTTATTGTACTCATATGTTGGAATGTATAATGCACCATGTACTTCCGCACTCTGATTCTTGCCTGTACTGATGCTTAGCGTATATACGTGAGGGTATTTCTGACCTGCGTATATACGTCGCAGTAACGTTTTCGTACCCGCTGGATCGGGGCGTTCCAGGGTGGTATCGGAGCCTAGGCTCTCACATCCTCAGTACAACCAGTCGGCAAATTAATGGTAAAGAAATTTGCAACTGGAATGCATGAGTCGTGGTTATACAATTCAACTACCAAGAACAAAGTTATCCATTCTCTCTTGATAATCTTACCCTTGAATTCTGAAGTTCTCCCATCCTTTCATACTTCAGTTTCTCGTTATTCTTGAACCAATTCGGACATGAAAATACGGGGAAATCATGACAGTTCTAGTTCTTCTTAGAGTGGCCCTAATGGAGGAAGTGTTGATTTGAGATAATTTCTGTAAAATATGATGAAAAACTAACAAGAACAGACGAAGGTCCCGCACCAAAGATTATTGGTTGCACTCCGGGAACAGAAGCCAGGCAACATGTCGGATTTCAGGAAATTATAGCCGGCAATCTTTTCAAGCATGGAGGAGCCCTAGATGCATAGCAGTGGCCGGTAAACATGACGGATCTTCTGAAGTCAACTCGGGTCTCTGACAAGAGCCAAGCGAAAATGACCAAGATTCAGTTGAAAGATGTAGCTAAGACATGGTGGTTGGCGGAAGCAGCGAGACTAGAAGAGCTCATCACTTGGGACAAGTTCTCGAAGGATTTCTATAAGAAGATTCTTCTCTGTAATAGCTTAGAAAGAAATGAAAGGATGATTTATCAAATTACAGTAAGAAGATTGAATTGTAGATAAGTACACTGTAAAATTCCTAAGGTATAGTCAGTTGGTCTCTTACATGGTGGCCGACAAGGAGAACCGAGCAAGCAATATTTTAGTGAGACCTGAAGATGAGGATCAAAATGTTTCTTATTTCCAAGCAACCCAAGAACTATTCTCAAGTTCCTTATTTTTGCCATCGCTCGGGAATAGAACGGATCCGGAGAAGAAGGACCAGAATGAGATGCAGATGAAGTTGGCGAAGAGACCCTCTCAGTTGATGGAAGTTGAAGACCTAAACAGGCCACTGGATGCCCCACTAGCTAAGTCATCCCTCCAACCTTGCCCTCAACATATGACATGTAGGTATTGTCTGAAGCCGGGTACCTACAACGCAACCACCAGAGAGGTTATGAATTATGTCGTATACGGGTCTGGAGATTAGTTGAAAAGTGACTGTCTGTTCAAGAAGGCAGAGAACATCGCACAGAGCAGATCAACTCATCCAGTATCACCATTGGTAGAGAATCCAGGACCTACTGGCAGAATGATCTCGCTTCATCCCCAGCATCAAGCATGGAGTCATACACAAAGGAGACCAGAGCTAGCGCACATGGTGGGAGGAGGCAAACATATAATCTGACTGAAGAGGAAGTCAGGATGTTTAATATCTGAAAAAGGACACCTGAAAGTACTAACCATAACCATTGTCCCCATTTTTAGCATGCCCGAGAGTTGGTAAGTTCTCTATATCATATCCTTCTCATTGCACTATCATCACCAATCTTAGTCCGTCCGTGTCTACCTCCCTATTTCATGATTCCTATCTCTTCTATTTTTACTATTCTGATTTTCATAATCCTTATGTCAATTTAAGATATGCGTAGACTAGTGAGGTAACAGCAGGGCAGATGTGGTTCGTTCTCATTATGTTCTAGCATTCCTCGACTCTGGTACATCACATGGTCTTATATTGGATAGATCTTCGGCTTCGCATTCTATTCTTGTATTTATGGATACATCATGGGAGACCAGTGCATCAAGTGGACTAGTCATCGCTTATATAATCAGGTAGACTGTATCATTATATGAGGAGTGTCAGTATATAACAGTATTTCAGAATCAGGACTTCTGGCAGACAGAGTTATGGTATTTTCTATTTTTATTACTCCGATAGCGATCATGATTACTTCGACTATGTTCATGGGACTCAGGTATTCTCAGAGCTGATTTGCAGTCAGGTTATTATTTAGAAGACAACATTCGAGACTCGTTTCGGTTATCATAATTTCTTGATCATGTTCTCAGAGCCACTAACTCCTGGCAGTCTTTATTGATTTGGTGGACCATAGCTCCGCTAGCCTCGCTAGGCGAGGGTCGTGCTCTAGTCACACATGGACCTAACTGGGTGTGGGCTTTGCTGCACCCTGGTGCTTAGCATTTAGCGTTGTGTTACACGCTGGCTTCGCCGCGTGAGCTTCGCCATATGCGACCCTCGCAGAGCGTTAGCTTTGCCGCACCCTAATACTTAACACCTGAGCTGTGCTACACGATAGCTTCACCTAGGCTTGCTTTGCCCATGGCTAGTTCCTTCAGTGCTTAGCACTCTAGCCTATTCCTCAGATTTCTTCTGCCTAACGTGTTTTCATGGATCCACTGAACAAGGTTTTATCGCTGTATTTGAGCTATCACCACGATCTTATGAATGATCCACTCGGCCAATCTTGCAGAGCCCAGATATCTTAAATATGTTTCATCTGCAGTCGGGTTATCATTCAGAAGTCAGTATTTAGAATTCTTCAGGGTTATTCTATATTCTTGGCTATGTCTTTCAGAGTTAGCAACGCTCAGTATGCAGAAATTCTTAATTATTGGTCTTCTTGATTCATACTCAGTATTATCAAAGTTTTCCTTACCTTAGGTATTCTGGTCTACTCTCGGGAAATTATTATGTATGCAGCACATCAGAAATTCTACTGCATACTCTTTATCAAGGACAACATCATGCCATGCAGGGTTTTATATTATATTATGAATTTCAGCACTACGGATTTCTATGGATTTCATCAACTTTGGTTCACAGTCTGATTGAAGTATTATTGATTATCTCACCAAGTCAGCTCACTTTATATTATTTAGAATGGGTTAGTCTTTTGAAGTTCAGACAATGTTCTTTTATAAGCCAGACATCAGATCAGTCTTATTATGGCACCGTCAGAGGATGTATATATACGGCAGAAGGGCAGAGATGTCTCAGTCCTGAGTTTACCATTCAGTCGATTAGGGAGAACAGCTCATAGTTATTCATATCTTGATTGGCATAATCCTCATTCCTATCCTTTCTGTGTCCATCTTCCCTTTCGAAATTGCGAGGACGCAATTTTTTTATACGGTGGATGGAGTGTAACACCCCGCTCTCAGAATACGTACTTAGTTGCGTATTAGTATTTTTGATCGTATTTTTTGATTTGGTTTCAGTATTTGTTTATTATGAATTATTTATATGATCGTTTTGTTGTGGATCTGGATTCGTGAACTCGGAGTCAGCCCTACTCTGAACCGGGAACCGATCCTAGAGTATTGCTCGATTTGAAATTTCTAGTTTTCTGATTTGACCGATTTCAGTTTCAAATATCATTTTCCAATATTCTAAATTTTTCATGATTTTCTGGAATTTTCCTGAATTAAGTTGTAAATCTTCAAAATCGGGGTCGACCAATACCGCTGCTCGATTCTCGGATTTTAATTTACAAACGGAATTGAAATTCTAAAAATGGCTTTTTTGTAACTTCTTAAAATCACATTTTCTATCTAAATACTTTTTCTGAGAATTTTCTAATTTTATCAAAATTCCCCTGGATTTGGTGTCAGCCAGTATCACTGGTTGATTCCAAGAATTTTAGTTTACAATTGGAATCAAATTTCTGGATTCTGCTTTTATATTCCTTCTTAGAATTATATTTTCTCCTTTTTGCATTTTCTGAGATTTTTCAGATTTTATCAAAATCCGGCCGACCCGGTATAGACCGGTATTGACGGTTGACTTCAAGATTTTTATTTTAAAATGGGATTAAATTTCTGAAAACCCATTTTATCAAAAATCTTTAAATAATATTTATTATTTTTGAGAATTTTTGGGAAGCTTTTCAAACTACTTCATTTTTTGGACTTTTCTGGAATTTTCGGTATTTTCCCAGATACCGGAACTTTATCCAGATATTTTACTTTTCTTTTTTTCCATTTTTTTCTCTCTCCTCGCTAGACGCGAGTTTCACCAACCTGAATTCAACATTTAATGCAGAGATCCTCTCCATACTACATTTAATGCTTGCAAGGTCAATTCTGAACCATGCTTTTTTGTCTTTTCTGGCAAACGCAAATCTCGCGTTTTCCCCTAGACGCGGCTCCCATCTCCGCGTCCAGTTCATTTTGCCTAGACGTAGTCATTCTTTGATGATGAGACGCTGGTTTTAGTGGAATGGCATTCTTATAATAATCATTCCCCTTATATATATATATATATATATATATTATATATATATATATATATATATATATATATATATATAACACCACACACACACACCCTCCTTTTATATACACCCACCTTTCCTTCTTTCTTTCTCTTTCATATTTCCCTTCCTTCTCCATTTTTCCAGCAAGCGAAATAGCCCTTGCCTTCCTATTGGCCGGCCATGCTCCACCATTCCAACCTCCATTTCCACCACCAACTTCTCCACCTTTTTCTCCTCCATCTTCTCCTCCATTCCAACAACAACCACAACACTATCTTCTCCACCATCTTCTTCCTCCATTTCCCACCAAAATAACCCATCATCTCCACCACCTTCTCCATCATTTCCACCACCACCTACACCACCTTAGCCACCACCAACCACACCAAGTTCTCCTCCTCGGCGAGCTCTTCCATCCTAGCCAACTCGTCGCTCTTCGAAACATCGTTTTCAAAATTCCGAAAATTCAAAATGAGCTAGACTTGCACCCCACTCGATGACTTGGGCTTGGAGCCTTGGCCGCCTTCTCCGGCCAACTCCGGCCAACTCCGGCCACCGCCGGTGACCGCCGGCCATCATCCCCTCTTCCCTTCTTCTTTCTTTTCTTTCCTTTCTTTCTTTTCTTTTTCTTTCTTTTCCTTTCCTTCTTCTTTCCTTCACTAATTTTCTCCCAAAACTTGGGGGGACCAAAAAACATGCGTCTCTCTCTCCCCCATCCATGGGTCTCTCAGTTTCTCATCTCCCTGTCTCTCTCCTTCTTACTGTTAATTGCTAAACGCGGAGTTCACCCCGCATCCAAGCAATTCCTTAATGCGAATCTTCGCGTTCTTGACATTTGTATAACGCGGCCTTCGCGTTCTTATATCGACGCAACGCGGAGTCCATGCCCGCGTCTGTGTCCTTCTCGTGTCAACACGACGCTGAGCTAATACCCGCGTCTGTGTTCTTCTTGTGTTAACGCAACGCGGAACCCACGTCCGCGTCCGCGTTCTCCTCGTGTCCTGACTTGAACGCGGGTCTCGAATCTCGCGTTTGTGGCATCTATGTGATGCGACTCCCGCGTCTGCGACCCCCGCGTCTCACTCTCAAACCCGCGTCTCCCTGTACATACTCTCTCTCCTCGTACACACTCTCTCTCCATGTACTTCTCTCTCTAGTTCTCTCTTTCTCTCTCCTCTCTCTCATTCTCTTTCTCTCTCTTGATTTTCTCCTCTCTCTATCACTTTCTCTTTAACGCGTTGACGGTTGATTTTTTGGATTCCAGAGATCAGGGATTTCACCGTGTTTTCCAAGGATTTAGGCGAGTGTTCTCGCTTTCCTCTTGGCTTTTCCGCTTCGTCGGATCGACTTGGTTGTCTTATGTATTTGTGTCTGGAACTAACACTTTCTCTGCAGGTACCCTAACCTCTGGGTACAACCTTTGAGGTTTAAAGTCCTCTGAATTTTCTCTATGCTACGCCTGGTAGGTGGATCTAGCGTCAACACTTTACCGCTTACTCTGTTCGAGTATAGTTACCCCGTGAGCATGGCTTCCCCGTGAGCGGTAGTATGGTGTTCATATGCTTGCTGCGACACGTGTGTCTAACTACGCTGCGAGCGGTAACCACGCCGAGCGTGATAGCATTTAGTGTTGTACATTAGTTTCGCTCCAGCTTGCTCAGCTCTGCTTGATCGCGCTCAGCTATTACTTTATCACTTGCCAAGTACTTGCTTGATATGTTAACACTTGACATGCTTTTGCTTGATACCTATCATCTACATGCTAATATTTGACACTTGTCTGTATCACTTGACAACTGATATGTCATCACCTGACACCCAACTTGCTACTTGACACTTGCTTCTTACTATGACATGACTTATCACTTACCTCTTGACATATTAGTACTTGACCTGTGATTATCACATTTACGGGGATACTATACTTGTTGTCCTGTATTATATACAGTGACTTGAATCTTGTACTTGTTATCCTGTATTATATATACAATGACCTGAATCCATAGTACTCATGTACTCCTGAACTCCTGATCCTGTCTTGCACCTGCTATTCCCGTAAATTGACAATTACATAATAAATCATAAAAAGGAACAACTTGCATCGGGTCAAGAGAAACTTGCGGCTATCGATACATGTTCGTGTTTATAGTGGTACTAGGTATGTTGTGCAACTAAAACTTCCGGTCTGACCTGTGGGCCTCCAGGCGACCGAGGGGAGTGCTGGCTCCCTCATTCTTGGTACCATCTTGATAAGGGCATTCTATAAGACCCTCCTATACGCCTTGCGGCTGGTTCCGAGCACCAGTAACGGAACGTCCTGGACCGTGGTCCCGGGCATGCATGGGACCCACTGTAAACATTGTTCGTTGATACCCCCGTTGGTTTCCAATAACAACCTTACTTTATTCAAATATGGATATATGTGCGCTGGGATGCTAGTTCACATATCTAGACATCGGGGTAAGACGAGTAATAATAATAATAATAAAAGATGCCAGCTATGAATCTGTAGTAGGCCTTGCCATGTTTGCTTGTATCGGATTTTACTTCGGATTTCCGGTTTTATGATTACTATATTATACCTGCTTGCATCCTACTTTACCCCTCGTGTTCTATTCCACCAGTCTTCTGCTCTTATCACCTTATATCATACATGTTCCCAGCTTGATATCGAATTATTGTCTCTCTACTTGTTCTTGTATGCTGGTACTCACGACACGGTTTTCAATGCATAATTATGACTTGAATTTATCGATACACATGTGCTTATCTATGCTCGCCACTCGGCTTTCGCATCACCACTCGCCGGGGAGTTCTGACTCCTCTGGATCCTCATGTCCAGGTTTTGGAGCTTGAAGCGTGGGGATTCTCCCAGCTGCTGATCAGAGTGGCGCAGCGGTAGCGTGGATTTCCAGTAGACCGTCCAGAGCCCCATCCTTCCAGGTCCCTTGGTCGGCTCTAGAGCTTTCCTGTTATGACTCTGAGTCACCTTTTGTACTGTTCATACTTGTACATCCTTATATTCTCGCAATTGCGCCTTATTGGTGATGTAATATTATTGTAATATTGGATCACATCTGGTGATAACTTTGTTATTGTACTCATATGTTAGAATGTATAATGCACCACGTGCTTCCGCACTCTGATTCTTGCCTGTACTGATGCTTAGCGTATATACGTGAGGGTATTTCTGACCTGCGTATATACGTCACAGTAACGTTTCCGTACCCGCTGGATCGGGGCGTTACAGTTACTTTGTGAGAACTACCCTCAGTTATTCATATCTTAATTAGTATAATCCTCGTTCCTATCCCTTCTGTGTTCATCTTCCCCTTATCGAAATTTTAAAAATGTAATTTTTGTTCGATGGGTAGATTGTAAAACCTGTTCCTGGATACATACCCAAATGCATGTGCTGATTTTTCGATCGTATTGTTTCAATTTTCTTTCAGTATTTTTTTTGCTTTGTGATTTTTTATATTAGTTGGTATCGGATCTGAATTTTCAGACTCAGAGTCAGCCCTGGTCTGGACTGAGAAACCGATACCGGGCGTACTGCCTGATTTGACCTTTTTGATTGTCTGATTTGACTGATTACAGTTTCTGATACTGTTTTTCAATATTTTAGATTTTTTATAATTTTTTGAAATTTTTCAGAATTATTCTGCAAAATCTTCAAAACGGGTGTGGATTGGTATTGCAAATTGATTCACAGAATTTTAGTTTTTAAACGGAGTTAAATGTGTAGAAAAGGCTTTCACTCACTTCTTAGAATCTCATTTTCATCTAATGCATTTTTTGAGATATTTCTGAATTTATCGAAATTCGACCAATATCACTGGTTGATTCTAGGTTTTTTTTAATTTGAAGACCAGATTGAATTTCTTGAATATGATTTCACCATGTATCTTAAAATAATATTTTCTATTTTAAGAAGTTTTTTGGAGCATTTTTGAAATAGTCAATTTTTACCCTATTTAAATAATTTGTTTTCCTCCTTTCTCTTTTCTTTTTCTTTCTTTCTTTTCTCTTCTTTTCCTTTCCCCAAGTCAGTGATTGAGTTCTTACCGGCACAAAAATACAGAATTTTAGAACTTTAAGAATAGAATGTATAAGTACTCAATTCTACCGCTATAGCAAGTGGCTATATGGGTTGCGATCAACAAGGAGGGACTAGCGATGAAAGCTTTTTAGTAAGTTCTCTTTTATGCTACAAAGTATGGTTATAGGTCTTCTTTTAGTTCTTTAAAAGAAAAGAAAAATTAGGTTAAAGTTAAGTTAGGAAGAAAGTGGTAATTTGAGAAGGTGGAGAAAATAGAAAATGGATATATACAAAGAAATTAAAAGAGTAATAAAAGAGTTGAGTGTTGATGGTGTTGGTGATCTAAACTAAAGAATTACAAGAAAGAAAACTAAAACCTAAAAAACTTACTTACCTCTTCAGCATCTGCTTACCTTTGACTCGTATCGACGATGTACCGTTGTTTGAAGGCGAGCGAAGTATGACAAATAGGATCTTCCCCATTCCTGATTTACACTATGGAATGAAGGAGCAAGCTACACTATCATATAAATGGATATTCATTACTATAAGCCATCAATAGCACGTGCAAGGGCAAGACAACTTCGAGGCTATCAGATTCATTTGGATCCACAAAAACAGGAGAGGGAAGCTAAAAAAAACAAGATTAGAAGAGCAAAGAAAACTTCGATTCGATTCAAATAACAATGAAAGAAAAGATTACTTACACCAGTGTCACCCTCAGTATAAGCTTGTTCTCATTCCTCCATAAAAGTCTCCTCTCCTCTCAGTTACCTAAAGAAAATAAAAATTACAAAGAAGAAAACTAAAATCCTAAGTTACGAACTAAAAAATAGCCTATATTCTACTCTCTGCTTGGTCATCTTCTGTGGCTCTGAAAAACTCAGTATTTATAGGCAAAACCAACCGCGGAGGAGCGTACGAAGATAGGGGGAGCAAACGCTCCCCCAACTCCTCTAACAAAGCCGCGGAACAAAGCCACGAAAACGCGGCTTTGGCCACATTTTCGCGGCCTGGGTGTGCCAGGTGGCCACACCCGGGGGGTACAACTCCTGGTTTTGAGATTTTCCTTTATCTGGTTCTTGATTTCCCGTTTCAGCTCCTTGATTTGACGAAACAGCCTTTTGATCTTTAGCTTTAACTTATTGATTTGTGAAGATTTGTTTTAATCGGTTTTCAACTTCTTTGATTTGCCATGATCTACCCTGATTTTCTGATTTTGAATTAATTCTGAATTAAATCAGAATTTTGATAGGCTTTTGGGCTCGTTTTTCTTTTCTTTCCTTTAGCAATGCACCTGCATATAAATTGAAAAATAATTAGGATTAAAAGTAGAGTTTATTAAATAATAAGTATGAGAATGTGACAATGAATGTGCAATATCAACGACCAATCAGTCAACTGACCAGCCCCGTCATATCACCTGCCCTCACTCACCATCAACCCCATCATTCATCACCACTCCCCATCTCATCACTCTCTCCTATTCCTTTTAAAACAAAACAAACACAAAAACAAACTTCTCTCCCTCCCATTATGTCCTTCACTCTCCTTTCTCGCTCATTTCTCCCTCCCTTTGGTCACCAGCAGCACCATCACTGGTGCCCTGCTCCGGCCGCCTCCCCGGCCACCACCAAACAACCAACATTTACCTCCCTCTCCAATCCATCTTCAATAATATCAACAATTTACTCAACTCCACCACTACCGTCTTCTTCCTCCAAACTCATCACCCTCCTCTGCCACTTCCACCATCTTTCCTCCCCTTCACCATCTCCTCCACCACAACACCACCACCACCTCCTCCACTTCACTTCACCATCACCACCCACTATATATCATCATCATCTTCATCACCCACCATCACTACCTACCACCACTTACATCTCTACCACCATCACCACTCCATCATCACCATCACCACCATACCTTTACCACACCACCTTTATCTCCTCCTCACCACCATCAACTCCACATCCAACTTCTCCACCACCACCAACTATAACAACAACTCCACCACCTTCACCATTCATCTCCACCACCGACTCCACCACACCACCTCCTCCAACCGGCCTCTCCCTTAGCCCAACCTTTGCCGGCTACCTTGACTGCCTGTCCCCAGGTCCGGTGGCCACCTGGCTACCGGCCAACTCCCCCTTTCTTCTCTCTTTTTATTTTTTTCTTTTCTTTCTTTCTTCTTTTTTTCCCTATTTTTCTCTCTCTCTTTTTCTTTCCTTTTCTTCCTTTCCACCACTCTCTCTATATTTCACTTTTCCTCATCTCTCTTTTACTCTCTATCTCTCCCTTTAACTCTCTTTAGGTTTTCTCTAGCTCTCTCTTTAACTCTCTCAAGGTTCTCTCTAGCTCTCTCTCTCTCTTGCAGCCTCTTTCTCTCCCTCTAACTGATTCTCTCTCTCATTCTCTCTCCAAAATATTAATATATATCTATTTTAATATGGATTGGTGTCATGCATGTGTTTCTGTTATTTCGAGATTTTATAGTATTTTTTTAATGATTTAGGCGAGTACTTTTTTGGGATTGTGAATATACTTCTCTATATAAGCGAGAACTCTTTTTTGGTATTTGGGAGAGTGCTTCTTTTCGTTATTTGAGCAAGTACTCTTTTTCAGTATTTGGGCCAGCACTATATTTTACATTGGACGAATATTTTCTACTATTGCTACATGTTTGGTGAATGCTATTTTGGTGTGTTTAGCACATGAAATATGTTATATTGCTTAATACATGATTTACGAGTGCTTTCTAATATTATACATGCATTGCATATACCTGTTGGTTGTTATTGCGAGTATCGTTATTTCATGTTTGACATATACTATTATTTATATGCATGTTTTATTGTAACGTTTGTGCAGGTACATATTTAACCTCCTGATTTCTTATAGTTCCTCTGAGGTGAGCTTAGCACTCAACGCTTTACAGCTAGACTCGTTCGAGTGTACCTTTGTCGTGTGTGACAGACGTCCATATACCGTTTCACTACTTCGTTTAGCTTCACCGTGAGTGTGGCTTTGTCACGTGCATTAGCCGGGCATTCATACGCTGCTTTGCCGTGTGCATCTAACTTGACCACGAGTGTGGTTTCGCCATGTGTGTTGGCCTGATGTTCATAAATCCACTCCGTCGTGAGTGTGGCCTCTTCGAACGCGTTAGCATTTAGAGCTGTACGCTAGCTCTGCCAGGAGCTAAGCTTCACCGTGTACCGAGCGTTATGCTAACACGACCTAGCTTGCTCCAGCTTAATTAGCCCAATCTGGATAATTAATAGTATAATTAATAATTCTTATTGATATGGTTGCGAAGAGTTTGAAATATTTAGCTATATTGTTCTTTTGTATCACGTTACATGACCGGATGATTGGTTGACATATGATGTTCTGACTCTGTATTCAACTCACCTAATACCGACATGTTAATTACCTGACACTTGATGTGCTATCACCTGATACCTGATATTTTATATATACATTTGATATCTGACATCAGATACCTGGCACCTGATATCTGACACCTGACAATTGACATGCTATCACTTGATACTTGACTCATGCTTTCATACAGTACTGGTACACTTGACCAGATGTCGTGATACTTTACTGAATACTATTGTCCCTGATACCTGTATTACATTACCTATTCATGATTATCATCTTTATGAAGACTTGACATGATTATTATACTGCTACCATGTAGTACTCCTGAATGTATTCTTGAACTTCTGTATTCTTGAACCCCTGAATAGGGAGACTCCTGATATTATACTTTGATACTATACTCCTATTGATCTCTGTAATTGGTTAATAATGGGTATTGGATTAGTGTGAACACACTGTGGACATTATCACTGGACAATCTATAATAAAGTACTCAACTTACACTAGGACGGAAAAATTGATGGTACCGATATAGCTTTCGTATTTATGGCGGCCATACAAATGTTGTACAACTAATACTTGGGATTCTACCTTAAGGCCACCAGGTGTTTCCGTGGGATGCACTAGCAACCCTACTCCTCTGTCCTCTTATCAGGTGTGTCGTAATCTCCTTGGTCTATTCCTTTTGGAGCAGTGATACCTTATTCTTATTCAGACATATAAGTAGTCCTGTTTGGGCATATAATAAGTCCCGGTACCTAGAGCTATGTTCCAGCTCAGTACCAGATACTCCTGGACCATTATCCCAGGCATGCATAGGACCCATTCTAAATATGGTTCATCGAGCTCCATCAGTTTCCAATAACTTACTCTCTGGTCTGTTTGCGGAGGTATGTGGAATGGGATACATACCGATGTATACAAATAAGACGAGTTTTAATAACATAATAATAACATGCTACTAATATCTGACTAGTGTCATACTTGACCTATACTTGTGAGATCAGTGACACAATACATTATCCTACTCACCACTTGCCACATGATATCTGTGCTAATATGTTGAATCACTTGACTTGCTTATTTTCGGGTTTTCATACCATTTTCTCATTCTGTTATTGTGAAGGCAGCTCGGGTTATATAATCTCAGCCTATGGTGACTTGAGGCATATGGTATTATATAAGGGTTTTCTTATTTGAATTATTCCCTCGACGTATCAATCTCATGAATCCAAAGTCTAAGCTTATATAACTGGTTTTGACCACACTTGTATTTACACATTACTTGATATTTTATTTCATGCTTGTATATGCCTATGCTCATGACACAATTTCGATACATGTTTTCTCTACTCGAGATTGTCATTTTTCATTTGTTAACTTGATTCCTAGTTCTCCTCTGATTTCATGGTTTCTCTTCATGTTTCTGGTCATTGCTTGTACCTGTATACCTGAACCACATCACTTGATTATGTACACGTGTGACTCCCTGAGCACGTCTCCCTGAGCACGCTAACTAACTTTATCTTACGTACGCTCGCTTTATCTTACAATCCTGAATCTTCATCTCCTGATCCAGGAGCCTGGACCATGATAACCTTACTATACCTGATCAGAGTGCACAACGGAAGCGTGGATTAGCAGTTGTGTGTCCGGAGCCCCATTTCTTCCACCCCTTTTGATTGGCTCGCGAGAGTCTCATCTTGCTACTCATGAGTATTTTTCAGTCTTTTTATATTGTATATCATGCATTTGCGCTTCTTGGTGATCTAATATTCCTGGAATATTGTATCTGTGATAACAATGTACTTAAGCTACTATTGCTGGAATGTATATTATTACTGTGCTTTTGTACTCTGATTCTTACATGTACTGATGCTTAGCGTGTATATGTGAGGGTATTTCCATCTTACATATATACGTCGCAGTAACGTCTCCGTACCCGCGGGATTGGGTGCTACAGAGATGCTACATCAGAATCAACCGATCGCCAATGACTTTTTCAGATAGTGGTTCTGAAGTTGCTCCAACAATGATAACGATGTTTTCTTTTAAGAAAACTCATCCAATACTTCATCCGCCAAGTAAAACTGAATAGCCGTCAAGGCTTTCTCATCCAACTCCTGTCAAGTTTCTTCCGTCATGTCTTGAGGCTTTTTCTCCCTCCCACGTAATGCTTTCTTCACCCGCTCCGGGTAATGATGGCATTCATTGTAATCTGTCACTTGTTAAAATTGATGACACTATCGAACTTCTGAATATCGAACTTGATTGCAGACATTTTCAAGTTGGCTTTCCTCTGATACCAATTGTTAGAAATAATTTGTATGCTCTGATACCAATTGTTGTGAATTCGGAGACGCCTCCACGACTGAATCGATTGGGGCGACGCAGCGAAAACTAACCACATGATCTACTAAGGCAACGAGAAGAAAAGAAGAAAAGGATATTCAAAGTAGATAGAAAGCCAACAAATAATATAACATGATTCCACCGATCAAACAGATTGTGTATACGTTCACGGGAAAAGGCGTAGAAACTTTATTAAAACTTTGAGGGAGTACAATAAGAGTTACTCACACCTCACGCTGAGAAAATTACATGCACTTGATGGCCGCCAAAAATAGCGAACTCTTGTGGTTAAGCTTCTCTCACGAATCTCTCACCTAGATGGATCACACCGTTAGGAATTACAAATTCATTAGATTATATGAAGTCTACCCAAGGGGTTATTTATAGATCATAAAACTCTCTTAATCCTAAACAAAGTTCATCATTACGAGCAATCACCACCTCAGAATAAAGGAACCCAAATTCAACTCGAAACTGAAAACAGATCCAGAAAAGAAAACTGTCAGACCCGTCATTAATCAACTAGGTTAGGGTATTCGTCGACTACTTTGACAAAATTCGAGAACCCCAACTCTCTATTAGCCAACCTAGTCAACTACACAATGTATTGTCAACTAATCTAAGTGATTAGCTGACTATACACAGTATTAGTCGACTAGTAATGTGCACAGCTCCTGAGCACGTCCGTTCTTTGATCTCCGAGGTTTCGTCTATCTTCACGACGTATTCCAGTCATAAATCCTAACAAGAACAACGTTAAGCAATAGTAAAACAAACTAGGAAAAAAGGATATCCAATAATGAACTTATTATAGTGAATTAATTCATATGGGAAGTCAAGCTAATGTTGAAGCCACGTCAGAAGTATTGTGTTGAGGATGATTTTGTTGGCTTTATTTAAGGAACGTGTGTGAGCAATCTACGCACTTTCATTTCCTTAAAAATAGTGAAATCATGCAAAAAAAAGCATTCAACGCACACCAGGTGGGAAAAACAAAATGCAAGGGGAAAGGAATGGAGAGTGCTTTCTAGTTAGCATTACAACATCCTTTGATTTGAATAATATTTTTGAATTGGCCGGTGTTGATGCTGAGGACTGCACTAGGCAATCAAACTGAGGCTGAGCTACATCCTCAGGTGCAAAGCATAGCTGTCATTCTCATCCCTTGCTAATGACAGAAATAATGCATGGCCTATTATTGATAGTGCACACATCTTTTATAGAGTTCAAATATATCAAATGTCTCAAGTTGCCCAGTGCTCTGGATGTGGATCCAAGCCAACTGCACTTCTAGATGCTCCTTTAAATGTGTTTGTGTGCGCGCGCGCGCATTAGTTTACGTGTGTGTATGTGTGCGCACCCGCGCACACGTGTGCATAAGTTTCAAAGTTTCACTCACTCTTTGGTTAATAAATTAAGAATTATGAATGCCGATATTATATATAATATCCTAAAACCAGAATTATCTTTTAGTTTTTACTTGTTTACTTCAGATATAAGGAGAGTGTTGACTGTTTGGGTTATCCTTCTTGCTGACCAGTTCCACAGTTTAAAATAAACTGAACTGTTGGAAAAAGTTTCCCACTTTTATCTGTAAATATTAGCTAATGTCCAATTAAAACAAGATAGATTGATATTATGATGTAATACGGGATAGATCACAATCACATTCAAACTAGAAATTGGAACTAGAGTTTTACAAGAAAATAAAAAAGAAAAATTAGGGTTTAAGAAATAAAGATAAGAACCGTTAGATTTTGGGAGTCACACCCTTTACACCACGGGCTTCACAACCCTTGCAACACGGATTTCACACCCCAATCTCATGAACTCAAGGCTCAAGAAAGCTCAAGAATTTTAAGCTGAAAAATTTTAAGTCATCATTGTCTGCCAATAAGAAAAGTCTGAGGCCTATTTATAGGCTTTACAAAAGTTCAGTTTCCAGATATAACCGATGTGATACTAAAAATACAATAAAAGAAAATCAATAAACTAAAATAAATTAAAACAGAAAAAAAACAACTAGTACTTGTGTGATGTCCTTATCATTTCTCTCGTGGTGGGAGAAACTCGAGCATGTCTAGTGAGGGCTCCCCTCACAAAGCAACTTAATCCGGCAATGGCGGTGGTCGAGAAATCAACACTAGTGCATTATGTTGAGACCAAGGTGGTGGTGACAGAGCTGGCCTCCGTGACGGATTTGTTATAAAAGATGGTCACTCGATTAAGACACAAATAGTCGATAGTGGTGCATCATCCCTACTAAAGACAGTGCTAATACTAGAATCCTGGGGGTGTTCAACTCATAAGCTATAGAAGCACCCTCTTCATAATCCTATCAAAATTTGTACACCAAGCGTGCAACTTCCTCACGGTCTGAGAGGGACTCGTAACCATCATCTTATTATCAACTGCAAATTCTTACAAATAATATATGAATATGTAATAAATTTGTAGGCGATATTGCAAGTTGCTATCGGCCTAGTGATATCATCAATATGTGCAATAGGCGAATGCAATGCAGTAGGCACTCTAGGCATAATTCTAAAGATGAGAAAAGGATATATCTGGGATACCTAGAAGGGCAGACATCTACCCCCGCAGATGGAGGTATATTGAACTCAGACACAAACTCTAAATAACAAAAAGAAAAGAAGAAGCATTTGAAATCTTCTGCTAGATTATGACAAGGAACTCAGATAACTTGCTAGAAGATGAACGTGACTCACTAGAAGATGAATCGATTGGAATGACCATAAAATCGTAATCACACGAGAAGACTCAGATGGTCCACTAGACGTAATGACACTAAAATCAAATATCTTGTGCTCAATATCATCCTCTATCAAAAGAGTGACAAGTGAATACCTAAAAATATAACTAGAGACACTAGACTCTGCTAATTCAGGCGCAAACTCACTAATATCATGAGTGTAAGCGTCAACATCTAAGGGTATACCAGACTCAACTATTGCATCTACTACTTCACTAATACCCTCATAGGAAATATGACCTTCATTAATAATCTACGTGTCAGAACCAACTTGTAATACCCCGTTCCCGGAATACGTACTTAGTTGCGTATTCAAATTTTCGGTCGTATTTTTTTCGATTTGTTTCCTGTATTTATTCTGTATTATGAATTCCTTATATGACTGTTTTGTCTTGGATTTGGATTCGTGGATTCGGAGTCAGCCCTAGTCTGAACCGAAGGCCCGATCCTAGAGTATTACTCGATTTAGACATTCTGATATTAGAATTGACCGATTTTAGTTTTAATATCATTTTCCAATATTATATATTTTCTATGATTTTCTAGATTTTCTGGAATTAAAATGAAAGTCTTCAAAACCGGTGTCGGGCCAGTGCCGCTGACCGATTCCTGGATTTTAATTCTCAAACAGTTTGGAATTTCATGATGGTCCTTTAGGCATTATTCCTTAGAATCATATTTTCTACCAACATTCTTTTTCTGAGGATTTTTATGATTTTTATGAAAATTCCAACGGAGTCGGTAGGTAACTGATTCCGGTTTTTAGTTTTAAAACTATAAAATATTTCTTCAAACGGATTTCACTATTGGTCTTTATATGTTATTATTGATTTTTGGTAATTATTTCGG
>JAVJIF010020166.1:0-79871 GCA_038442645.1 Agave tequilana | reverse complement strand
CCAAACTTTCAGAGGAGTTTTACCTCCTATCGCAGACGAACCCAACCTGTTAATGAGATAGCAAGTATATGCCAAAGCCTTAGCCCAAAAATTCTTTGATAATCCGGCATTGGATAACATACATCAAACCTTCTCTAGTAAGGTCATGTTCATCCTTTGGCTACCCCATTTTGTTGTGGTATTTTTCTTGCTGTGAAGTGCCTTTCGAGGCCCTCATCACGGCATAACTTTAGGAAAGGATCACTCTTATACTCATCTCTGTTATCTGATTAGAGTTCTTGATCTTCCTTCCCGTGTTTTTCTCCATATTTTTCTCCATTTCACAAATAATTCTAAGACTTCCTCTTTGTGTTTCATGGTATATACCCAGCCTAGAATAATCATCTATAATAGTTACAAAGTAGTAGTTACCTCTACTAGATGTCATCACGGTAGGTCCCCAAGCATCGGTGCGAATATAATCCAGAATCTCCTCGGTGCAGTAAGTTGCTGTGCTGAATTTCACCTTGATCTTCTTTCCAATGACACAATGTTCACAAAACTCCAATTTGTAAGTTCTGACACTTTTTAACAGACCTTACTTTGCAAGAGCTTGCAAAGATTTTTCTTCTGTATGTCCTAGTCTCATATGCCACAGCCTGATAGAATCATCATATGAATCTGTAGAAGTCGTCACTTGACCTATAACTATACTACCCTTCAAGTAGTAGAGATTCTTTCGGCGGACGCCCTTCAAAATCACCATTGAGCCTTTAGTCATCTTGAGAAAACCATCTCTTATAAATATCTCAAGACCCAATGTTTCTAAAGCACCAACTGAGATAAGATTCCTTTTAAGTCGAGGTACATGCCTCACTTTCTTCAATTCTATCATCCCATCAAACATCTTAATCTGAACTGTACATATTCCTTCCATGTTACATGGGCGATCATCACCCATGATAACAGAACATCCATCTAACTTCTCAAAGCTAAAAAATCAATCCCTGTTTGGGTATACATGATAGGTAACTCCAGTATCTAACATCCACTCAGAGTCTTTTGAGTAACCAATAATATGAGTGATAACGGAGAAAGAGAATACCGATGAGTTTGAGTCTGATC
Source organism: Agave tequilana (assembly GCA_038442645.1). Classification (NCBI taxonomy): domain Eukaryota; kingdom Viridiplantae; phylum Streptophyta; class Magnoliopsida; order Asparagales; family Asparagaceae; genus Agave; species Agave tequilana. The sequence goes on along the minus strand of JAVJIF010020166.1, from coordinate 78,767 downwards.
CACTTGCCAGTGAAGTACTGACGTGAGTACTAAACACCTGTGCGAGATTTGCCTCGATTTTTTACTCCTTCTTACCTTTGGCCTTTGGACAGTCAATGTTCCAGTGCCCTAACTCTTTGCAAAAGGCGCACTGTTTCTTCTTCAGATCTCTGAAACTTGGCCTGCACTTTGATCTCCCACGATCATTTTTGCCCTTCCGATTGAAACTCCTACCTTTTATCGCCAACACCTCTGCTGATTCAGAAGAAGACAGCTTGTTCTGCCTCCTTACTTCATAATTTACAAGAGCAGCCAACACCTCACTGTAGTTAAGTGTTTGTCTACCATTGATCAAAGTTAGGGTGAAGGTCTCGTACTCTTCTTTAGGGAGAGAATTTAATAGAATCACCGCTGTATCCCTGCTTCGATCTTCACATCCATGTTAACTAAGTCTGTAAAAACTTGGTGTAGTTATTAATGTGTTCATCAATAGAGAGTCCTCTCTTCATCTGAAAGCGATAAAGCCTCCTTTTCAATTGCAAACGTGACTCGATGCTTTTTATCAGATATTTCTTCTCCAGGATCTCTCACAGCTGCCTTGCAGATGTTTCATCTAACACATGATACTTGATGTCTTGTGTCAAATAAGACCTAATTAGACCACATGTCATTCGATTCATCTTGTCCCAATCCTCTTTATAAATAGCCTCGCGCTTTTTATCTAACCGTAAAGTGTCTTCGAGGTTTGATGTCGTCAATGCATCCATCATCTCACATCTCCATATCCCAAAGTTGTTCTTGCCATCTAACTTCACCACATCAATTTTCAATGGATGTGAAATTATGATTTTCACCATAGATGTATTATCTCCAGCCATCTTTTTAATAGATTCCTCAAGAAAACATAAGAAAAAACAAACAGAGTTGATCAAAAAACTAGATAAAGGTAAGATCTTTACCTCAAAATGAAATTCTAGGAGAATTTCAGAAATGATCTACTCTACCAAATTTAATTCCTTGAGCAATTCAAACATTGTTCTGAGATTGACACACAATCCCCCAATCAGTCTCAATGCTACTCTGAGATCGACACACGATCTCCACGAAACAGCCACCAATGCTCTTGGAATCGACACACATTCCCACGATAAATCTAGGATGCTCTGATACCACTTGTTGCGCGGCTTGGCAATAACCAATGAGGAACCTCAACCAACAGAGAGAGATGCACCAGAGAAGTACCCAAAAGATAAAAACAAATAAATAAGAGAGAAAGCCAAACACAATATTTAACGAGGTTAGGCAATTTGCCTACGTCCTAGAGGAAAGTGAGAGAGATCTTATTGATTCAACAATCAAGTATAAGTTTTTGAGAGATACAATTCATGGGGTTATATCCTTAATTTATAGCCAGAGAGTCCTAGAGTTTTAGGAAACCTCAATTAGATTTGACTCTAGAACAAAAATGAAGTCTGAATCCTAATAGGAGAAGCAGATCCGTCTGTCGGTCTGTATGTTATAGAGTAAAGAAGTGGTTCATTCAAAATGAGAAGAGAGAGAAAGGGAGAGGGGGAGGGGGAGGGGGGGAGAGAGAGAGAGGAGGGAGAGAAGGAGAGTTGAGAGTGAGAGAGAGAGGGATTGAGGATGGAAATGATTTCTTAGGGTTTTGAAATTTTGGGTGAGAATGAGCGAGAGGGAGAGGGCTTGGCTGTTGATTGAGGGAAGAAGAGATAGATATTAGGGGAAATAGTTTTTCTCTTTTATGCAAATCCCCCTCCATAAATTTATGTAATACATTTATTTCATCACCTCTCTCTTCTCTTGTCATGCCACCAACACACACGCACACACTTTTAGGTCAATCCTACCCCTCCATAACCCATGCCATGCACACCTACCCCCTACCATTAAATACTAAAAAATAAAATATTATAGTATTTCTTTTGTATTTGATTGTAGTATCTTGTATTTATATAATATACCAACACACTCATGTAATGTATATATTTATACACACAGACACATATACATCATATCCATATATATATACCCAAATATTCATACACCTATATTTGCAATTATCCAATTTTATTTCACTTCAGATTTCCCCCGTAATCAAAATAAAAAAGATATAAATAAAAATTCTATTTTATACGAAATACGTTCAATCATTGTCTCATATAATTCTATTTGATTACATCAATCAAGTATTAGGATATTAAATTAAGATTTTAATAAACGAGGTGTTGCAATGGCCCTGGAGGATGAAGTGATAGCCTTCGGTTTTGGAGCCATTTGCAAAATTAAATTTTCAAAAAAGCTTGAAAAAAAGCTTGAAGCTTATGGGTTCTTAAGAAAGCTCAAGAGCTTTTGATCTTCAACTGCGGGTCTGATCGAGGAAGACAGTCAAACTGATTTGACTGTTGAAAGACTCGAGTCTTTTATAGGTCTTCCAATGATTGTGATCTGTGGCACGGATCTTGAGCAAGACACGCGTCTGAACGCAACACTCGCCTCTAGAAGCACTAAAAGTGCCACAATGACATTCGCGTCTCAAGCGCCACAATGACGTCCGCATCTCAACCGCCATAATGACGTCCGCATCTCAACGCCAAGTCAGAGCCGCATCCAAATGCGATATTCGCATCCAAGTGAGAGCCATGTTGTCTTTTTCATACGTCTCTGCTTCTGCATCAGTTCAGCAGTACACTTGTAAAAGCAATTGACAACTCTACCGATTCAAATAGTACACCGATAACCAAATCAGAACTCAAATAAATTCTAAACTATGTATCTAGATGATCACAATGATCTTCCTTGAAGACTTCAAGCAGTTCAATAATATACTCATGAAGACCAGAATCCAGACAAGATCAAGCTCAGGACATCTCAAAAGATTACCAGTTCAATCAGGGGAGTCCAAATCAAAATGAAGTCTAAAGTATTTTGAAATCTGTTCTAGTCAACCGCGGAGTTTTGAAAACTTTAGAGGGGGTTCTGTAGACTGTCTAAAAATCACTAAAGACAAGTCCTCAGACACAGACCTCACTTCAACACGAAGTGCGCATTTTCAATACAAACGCGGATCTCGTGTCCAATTGTAAACGCGAATCTTGACCAGATCAGCATCTCACCTCAAACGCGGATCTCAGCCAGACCTGCATCTCGGTTCAAACGCGGATTATAGCCAGACCCACGTTTCTGTCAAACACGGATCCTAGCCAGCCCCGCGTTTCATCTCAAATGCGGATCTCAGCCAGACTTGCATCTCAGTTCAAACACAAATCCCAGCCAGACCCGCGTTTTGTCTCAAATGCAGATCTTAGTCAAACCCGCATCTCACCTCAAACGCGGATTTCAACCATAAGCTTGTGAGCTTCACGTTTCAACAAAATAACAGAACCTACGAGGGTCGCATTTCTGTTGTAACTACCCCATTTCTGGGTCAATTAACACCCATGTAATGTGGGGAGTTAATTCCCATTATGAAGAGATTCTAAAGGATAATTTTACTCCTGAATACCCCTATAAATAGTTATAAAAGCTATTGAATGGGGGTTGCCCTTTTCTTAGAAGGAGCAAAATAGCTACAAACTTTAGAAACTTTGAGCATTCAAAAAGAGATAGAGAAAGAAAGAATTCTTCTTCAAAGGAGAACTCTAACAGTTGTCATGTCTAAGTGGAGTTATTTTGCATCCTTATGATCCGAGAAAAGATTGTCGTTCAGCCGGTCAACGGAGAACAAGACTCGCTCTCCATCGCCACACGAAGAACCCAGCTTTAAACAAAGAGAAAATTCAAATATCCTCCCTCTTTTGTAATTGGATTGTATCCGTTGTAATTTTCTTTGCAACTAAGAATTTTACTTTGCATTTTTCCGACGAAACAATCTCCCTCAGATCCATGGACAAGTCATGGTTCTTCTTTCTCAGCTCTTTCAGCTGCTCCTTCTCAGACCATCGGTTAATCCATTTGGATGCATATCTATGAGCTCACTCACCTCCGGCCGACGACGGGTCAGCTCACGACCTAGGCAATAAGGTTTTATGGATCAAAATATCCATGCGGAGGCATAGAACGATGGCGACTCTTCATCACTCGGTCACGTTGAATATGCAGATAGTTGAGCAAAGATTCGGGCTCCTCCTTGAAGCCTAAGTTGGGACCTGCATCAAAGCCTCTGAAGTCTTCATCATCCGAATTCTCACGGACTTCTCAAGAAGCCTGGTGCCTGTGGATCTACCCTCCACATGACTTCTAAGACTCAGGACCCCACGCACAACAACGGCCCTAGAAAGTTTCGTCTAACCTACGGTAACCTCTCGAGGAGCAGGTAACACTTCACCCCCAACCTCATCAAGTTACAATGAATAACACAATGCCAAGGCATTAATCAAAACACAAACAAGTCATCGAGCAGAATTTTTAAATTCTTCCATTGATTTATCATCAGAGATACAATCAAGGCAACAAGTTTATTTCAAATATAATCAACCACTCATACTGCCTTGAAGAGACGCTCTGGTAGTCCTGGAGTAAGGCTCTGCCGGATGAGCTACGGTAGCTGCACCAGTAGGAGGGACTTGAGGAGCCTCTAAAGTCGACCTGAAAGCAATAGTGGGAAGTGGGGTATCGGAGTCCAAGGACACAGATACACTTTGATCCTCTCGAGAGACATTAACCTCAAGAGGGTATCTTGGTGCTTTTCCATGAGCTGGTCCTTGTTTCTTTGTTCATATTTCAAGCACTTGTACACTTGAATCTTCTTTTTCATCTTCGCTTTGAAGTCGACAGCCTTCTTTTCGGCCTCAAACTTGTCGGCCTGCGCCTACTTCAAGTCGCGAAGCACGCCTTCCTTTTTGACTTGAAAAGCATCCCTTTTGCGATCATTCTCAGACTTGACAACCTCAGCCAATTGGCATGCTTCTCCCAATTCCTTCCAGGTGGACTGGAGCTCTGAGACCTTCTCCCCAACTCCAGAACTTCTTCAGTGACTCGATGATTTTCTCCTTAAGTTCCCCGAAAGTTGGTCCAATTCTTCTCCCCAACATCAAAGAGCGACCAACTCTTAGTCCAAGTCTGCTTGGAGCTTTGCGAGCTTCTTATTAGACTCCCTCCTTACTGTAGATGACACATCGAGCTTACTCTAGAGGTCAGCAATGGCTAAGTCCTTCTCCCTCAGAGCGATTGCTGAATACCCAAGGACTGGACAATAGACACTGCAGCCTACAAAGAGGTCAATTAGGAAGGCTACTTGTCGATGAAAAGTAAGGAACAATCGAGACTTACCCGAAAGACGTCGTTCTCCAGTGACCTTATCCAGTCCCTTAATGGGACCCTTTCGAACTCCTCCAGGCCTTGGAAGAAGTCTCTGTATCCAAGAGCCATCTCGCGGTCTCCCCTCTGCAAGAACATTCTCCACTCAAAGCTTTGAACAGGAGTTTCCCAAAATGTTCCCGTAGAAGGATGGATAGGGACCGAGGGCCCTATGAAGACATTCCCCTCAGCTTATTGAGTCTCGGCTGAGGGCACTAAGGGGAGGAACAAAGCAGTTTCAGTCGGAGAGGTCACCTCGGAGGCTCTCTCTGGGAGCCGACTCCGCAGGGACTCCCACCTTGGGAAGGCAGGTCAAAATATCCACCAGCTTGGTGAGCTCAGGTCATTCGCTGGGCTTCTCCTCCTCAGATGCAATTAGAGAGCCCTCCCCCCCCCCAAGACTCTTCCCCTCCCGCAGGGATGGGCCCCCCTCCAACACCATCAGCCTTCGCTCCATGTCCTCCGCATCGGAGCCATAATCAAACCGACACTTCTTCTGCAAAACAAGACATGCCCAAGTCAAAGCCAAGTCCATCATAAAATAAAAAACTCCCAGCACAGACCCGCGACCAGCCTGGTCGGAGAGCTTCCGCGTGCGGTACACAAGTGTTGGCCTAGGTTCTTCCTTTTCCTCTTCGAGTTGCACAAAAGGCTCCGGCACTACCATCTTCGCGGACGGCTCAGCACGAGCCGGGCACTTTTCGCGTGCCTCAGGCCTCGGTTTGAGGCCTCAATTTAAGGCCCCACTTTGAAGGACTCGCCATCTGGGGCAAGGCAGTGCTCATCCCTGCACCAACTTCTCCATAACTGTCTAAGCCATGGGAACAGAATCTTCGTCTTCCCGAGCCCTTGAGACAACTGGGGGAACAAAATGTCAGTTTGGATCCAACAGCCAACTCTAGTTGCGATAGTCAATGTCGATCTGGAGCAGGCACTGGACCCTCTCTTGGAACCCCCGCTGTGACTATGATTTCATTGTGTTGGAACGCCCCTTTGTTCCATGTAGTTGGAACGGCTCTATAATCCTTCTGCACAACCATCTCCCAAACTCCAGACACCCGGATGGTGTTATCATGCCACCCGTAATCGCTTTCCGCTTTCCTCCAACTTGACGATTAGCTTCACAAGACTACTCCACATGATGAAGAAATGACCAGCCTCCTTGATCCTTCTTATCATATAGAGGGCGGAGAAGTTCTCGGCCCTGCAGGCATCAGGGACGAAATTGTTGCATAGGGATTGGAAGCCCAAGACGATGCGCCAGCCCCTACCACCAACTGAGAGCGGGCAATCGGTAATGGCGCAGAAGGTCGCGAACAAAGTCCGTCAAGGGGAACGTCAGCCTCAAGGTTAGTATCTGAGAGTGGAAGTACAGCATCAGCCTTAGGGGCCACTGGCTAATCGGTATCTGGAGAACACCACTCCACCTTGATGTTTGACGACAGTCGAACGCCATACCGCACCAGATACTCATCCACCTCCTTCTGATTACGGAGGGTCTTTGGCATAGGATCGAAATCGATGGCCGTTCTGGTGCGTTGTTGAATCCTCTTCCCTTTTTCTTCAACTCCGACCATTTCAGAACAAAGATTGTGGCTTCGATGGACGATTTGGGTCAAGGATTGAAGAAAGAAGACGAAGAGATGCAAGACTCAAGAAGATTTGGGAATTAGGAATTTGTGAAGAGACTCTCCTTTTTTTCCCTTTGAATCATGTGCTGACATCATCGCAATGATGACTCTGAAAAAGGTGATAACTTTTTCGCACTGAATGGAAAATCTGGGCCATTGCGCAAATCCCAATGACCTCAAATGGCGACAGCCAACACGTCGCGCATGCCGATGGGGCTTACTGCGCGACAATCTGGCAGACAGCTCAGAGCATTAAATGCGCAGAGATACGTGAAGATCCTCCTGCGGCTCCCCGACTTCTTTTCCTCGTCCTACAGCGGCAAATGGAAAGTTCATTCGGAAAACTTAGCCCATTCCCTCCTTCTCTACTAACAACGACAGAGAAGGCCTCTCAGAAAGTTGGGTCCTTTCTCTCCTCCTCAGCTTGCAGCAGTAGGAAGGGCTGCTCGGAAAATTGAGTCTATTCTCTTCTTTCCAATCAGAGACTTCGAGAAGAAGACATGTAGGGGCATCTGTAGTGGTCAAAATTATGACCCCATGTGAGATTGCGACACCTAAAAAGTCTCACGAATCATGGAATCACAAACTCAATCTCATTCAACATTTCACTCGATCACCTGGTTGTCAGAGCAGTTACAACCATTATACACGTTGGAGCTATATATGCGGATCTGGACTCAATCCTCGCCAGCCAGCATGACCCCGACATCACGCGCTACTCAAACCAATTACAATCGGAGCGTTACGCACAGTTATGATCGTGGACAAATCCAGAAGGAGAAATCTCGGAGGTCACGACTCAGCTCTCCCTCAGCTATAAAAGCAAATCTTTTCCTACTTAGCGAGGGATCGAACCCTGAAGAATCAGATTTGTAATAGAGCTTTGAGAACTCCTTGTAATTTCGTTGATTTAGATCTCTCTTTGCTCCGTAGTTTTTCCCTTAGAGTTTTCATGTAATTCTCTGTCGTTTGCATCTGATATATATTATATTCACAATTTAAGTATAGATAAATTCCCCCGAGCAATTTACCTCTGTAGAATTGTATTGCGATAAATTCATATCAAATTAAAAAAGAGGGGGAAAATGGGTTAAAATTAATCCATATCCTATCTCTGAATGTATGTCGTTCCAACTAGTTTGTATTTGAATCGAGTCAGGGTAATCCACTGGTTCGCCAACGCATATTTTGTTGCATCTCTTATTCTCCCACGAGAAAATTTGTTTTCAGTCTGAATCGCATAAAAAAGGCCGGAGAACAAATGGTCCACTGGGCCACAATCTTCATCATCCATACCAAGCCGCTCTCTCTGTCTCTCACACACACACGCCCACACCCACACCCACATCAATGTTGAAGGCGACTCCCATGAGAAGCAGCGATCAGAGCAGCAGCATCGGTGAATACAGGAAGCGTCTCCGCTCTTACCAAACCCCTGTAAGAAGATCCCCTCGATTTCTCCCCCAAAATGATAACAATGCAGTAGAGATCAGCGCAAAGAAGCGAGCCAACTCCACCAAGAAACCCTCTTTCAACAAAACCCATCTCCAATCTCCCCAAATCACGCCAACCCCTACTCAAATTTCACCTCCCGAGAGAACACAACAAGGGTGTTCGACGAAATGCCCCAACGAGCTGTTGAGATCCATCGGGAGCCTGCAAGGGTCCTCTAATCGTAGTCAAGGGAAGCCTTTGCGGCGATCTGCGAGATTATCTTTGACTCCTTCATCAGAAACTGTGAAAGAGCCGGTCGAGCCCGTTAAAGAGAGGCCGCGATCGCCTGGGCCGAGAGGTTCTATGAAGGTTTCTGAGGAAAAAGAGAATGTGGAGATTGGTGGGTTTGGTGAGGAGAAGGGTAATGCAAATTTGGGTATGAGAGAGGTGAAAGAGAAGAAGGTTCGAGAAAAAGAGAAGGATGATGTTGAGAAGGAAAATGGGGAAAGAGACAGGCTTGTGAAGTTGAAGATTGGGAAGAGTGTAGGGAATGAGAAGAAGAGAAAGAAGCTGAAAAATTGCAAAGAAAATGTTGGGAATGAGAAGGAGAGAAAGATGCTGAAAATTTGCAAAGAAAATGTTGGGAACGAGAAGCTGGATGCAGGAGAGTGTTGTGGTTCCGGTGACTGGACGAAAGAAGAAGATGCACTGCTGCAAAGGGCCTACTTTGTAGCAAAGCCGTCTCCGCATTTTTGGAAGAAGGTGGCGAGGCTGGTATTGTTCTCAAACTCCTTTAGATTTTTCAGTTTTGGGGCTCTTTAAGTTATTTAGTTATTGGCATTACCATCAATTATAGAAATTTCTGAAATAAAACTCTAACATGCCCACCTATGGGGTTTCACATGTCTGGGCTATTAAGTTCTTAATGTCAAGGCCTCAATTAGATTACAATAAATAAAATTTGAAACTCCTTGACTAGCTTGTCTACTATGCATTGTGATCCTTTAGATTCGCCATTTAACTCTTTCTTTCAGTTTGTACATTGCCTATGTTGCAACAGACAATTAACTATAATCCCATCAAATTCGTTTGTTTGACTATCATTTTTTTTACACATGCCATTTGCTTTGTGGGTCTGATAAACATTTCACAACCATTTCTTTCAGATGCATCATTAGCGACACTTTGTGTACTCAAGTTACTTGAGTTAATGTTCTATTGTGCTGCTGTGATGTGTTGATTCTTCATTTATCACTTGGTCTGTGTGTGAGGATCCAGCAAACTAGAGAAGTAACAGAAGCTGATTTCTTAGTTGACTAAAGATAGACTGCTCTGGCAACCAATTTTATCGCATTTGCTTTTCTTTTTTCCCCTTTTCGTTGGTTTTCAGTTTTCAACATTTTAGATGTTCAGTTACACAAAGACAAGGAGAGATGAAGTGCCTAAATTTTATTTATAATAGGGCTGAAAGTCATATTTGTACCAGTGGAAGTACAAAATGTATGATTGGTGTGTTTGACACGTCTATTCAGTTTTAGAAAGATATTACTGTATCTCAAGTCAAGGATGTGGTTTAAAAAATATGTAGCCTGCTTTAGTAGCAAGTTTCACTTGAACTCATTTTGTTAAATTTGATTTTGAGCAGTGTTTTACATATTCGGTTAGATATATGTAGAAAATTGTTATATCACCAATCATCATAAATAATCCTCTAGACTCTAATAATATTGGTTCCTAACCTAGACAAATCAGTGGGAAGTTGATATTTGATTGATTAAGCATCAAAAGGTGAAATAGATTCTTCTTATTATTATCTTTTTTCTCTTCCATTTTTCTCTCCATTTTCCCAATTTGATTAAGGAGAACTGGGCAAGTGACTGGGATTCACCAGAGAATTGAAACTAGTTAGGATACTCATATGTGTCACTGTGTTGTGCGAGTTTCTCTTATTAGCTATATCTTGCTGCTAGCAATGACTGAAGAGACAATTGTGCAAGTTAATTAAAGTTTATCCTAGAACATATGATCTGAATAACTCTATTTATAATGTTGGGAAGTAAGGGTTCCACGTTGACTATATACAATAAGGTGGTCAGAAAATTATTTCCATGGATGTCAAATATCTACATCTGTCATTTTGGATGATTTAAATTAAACTGAATCAAAATAGAAATGGTCTATTATGAGAACAGGCAACATTTTATGCTTACAAGAGATAGACTTTGAACTAGCATATTGTTATGTATGTGTGTCCTTGGAACTTTTTTTTTTTTTTTTTTTTTGGGGGGGGGGGGGGGGGGGTAAACGAGAAAAAAGAAGAAGAAGAACAAAGAACTGGCTCGCTGAAAGATCATGTGGTGGGATCTTGAAAGAAAAGTAATAATCTCCTATAACCTGAGAAAACTTACTAAATGCTATGTGGGATTATATGCTAAACTCCACTGAAGCAAGGAATTTCTTGGAGAATCTAAACATAAACTGATGCAAATGAGAATGCCTCGTCATTTTCTTTTCAAGCCCGTTCCTTATTAAGTTTATTTTGAGCTTAGGCTACTCCAAAATAAATAGGCCGTGCTTGGACGCATGAGGTTCTTTCAGCTTTTAAGCTAGTTTGCATCCTGATCTATCTTTTGTCTCTTTGTTGCAACCATCAGAAGTTGTCTCCCATATTTTCTGCTCATTAAGATGGCAACCAGTGAAAGTTTCTCTTTCGGTTTGTGCCTCTTTGTGCACTAGCTTCTTGGCTAGATTACCCCCATAGCTTTTGATGAGACCTGGTATAGGACTTAGGAGACCAATATGTTTGGTTATTGTCTTGTTTTCTATCTTACGCTGCACTGTAGAATATGGTTCCATACTATTTTGAATGTAGCGATTCTTATCCTTATTTGTTTATATATATTCACGATTTGAGGCCTAGTTAGTACGAGGAAATAATACTCCATCCAGACTTTGATTTTATTGTATATGAGCTTTCTAAGTCTTTTCCTTCCCATTCACTCAAAATGGACATACAGGATATTTAATGCTCTAAACAAAACAAGATGTCTACTCCATGTATAGTGCAGAAGCAAAGCATCATGCTATGTGTCATGCTACTTCTGAGATCATTTGTCATTCTGCAAGGTATTTCACAGAAATGGGTATTAACTTTTCTTCACCACTTCTCTTTTGCAAGGTATTTTTGTTGTTAGATCAACCATTTTTTTTTCAGTGGCTGAGCCAGAAATTTTCAAAAGAGGGGGCGAAAAATATTGTACACATTGCACAATTGAGAACAGAAAAAAAATAATTTATCACAAAAATGAGTAATTATTTTTTATCCCAAGGAAAGAAAGAAAAATCTATCACAAAAATAAATAATTATTTTGTATCCAAAAGAACCAATTCACACCAAAGATTAACGAGGATTTATAGTTTGAAAACATTTTTGATATTTAATTTCTAAACATGAATCTAAGAATAATGTAACTAGTTTAGATAACTTACTGAAAATGATAAATATAAACAAATGAAAGAAAGAAAAAGAAATACTTAATTGAAATTGTTAATCAAGTAGCTGATTAGAGTTAGAGAATTCCCTTTTCTTTTCTTCTTGCTACTTTTCTTCATTTTTTTCACTTCTCGTTAATCTTTTTCCATTATAATCTACTACTAATTTTTAAGATGACAAAGAATTACAGAGAAGAGAGAGACATAATGATGTGAAACGTGGTGCGTGTGTGAATTAGAAATCAGTGACTAAACAAAACTTTGCTATATTTCATCAGCTCTTACGATCTTAGGTAGGAAAACAATTAAAACTAATATGTAAGCAGATGGGTTTTACAAAATGTGCAAGAGCAATTGTACTGTTCGTTATCTACGTAAGCTAATGCAACTACCAGTTATGAATACAAAAGCTTGCAAAATCTATGTAAATGATCAACAAACACAAGATAACAGATGCTCACAAGCTCACAGTTTTGGGTGACAGCAAATATAATTAATAAAATAATAGAGACGGATGTCAACTCACATATAAAAGACGGTTAAGAAAAATTACTTACGGAGAATTACAAAAATCTCAGTGACTTGTAATGAACACCAATGCAAACCTCTCGTCGTCCCGATTAAAACGGCATGAGATCGCCTAAATTGGAGTCCGGATGTGCAAATTATAACCCAAAAATGAAGGCGATGCACTAACGGGTGTTCTATATTGAACATGATACTGTAGCACGTGGGTCCAATCGTCTTCGCGGGTTAACAACTTAAACTCGAATGTGAGTTTGGTTGTTCGGGTCAGGTTTCAAATTGAAACCCGTTTCACTGCTTTCTTCTTCTTTGTGTTGTTGTTCGACGAAGCTCAAGGAGCGTAGTTGAGCTCAGGTGGATGAAGCAGGCTCTCCGCGAGGCGCAAGAGGAAGAGGGAGAACGCTAGCGGGGATCCGGCAGTGTGGCGATGCTCGGCAGAGCACGAGGCAATGGTGGAGGAGAAGACGATGATTTGGCGGTTGGCAGGGGTTAGGCTGCTGGTAGAGATGAAGCAGGCCGAGGCGGCCGCCTTGGCAGGGCTCCCGGGCGGTTAGCGCAAGGTCGAGAGAGGAGATGGTGGAGGACGTGAAGTCAATGCTGGTACAGGCAATGGTTCGTCTGGGTCAACGGCGAGAATTTTGGTGAGGGTGATGGTGTTGCAGTGAAGGAGGGACATGAGAGAGAGAGAAATAAAGATGAGAGAGAGAGAAAGAGAAAATCAAAGAAATTTTTGCGGGAAAAGAGAAAGAAGAGAGGCGGCTGAGAAAGGAGAGAGGGTTAGAGTTTTTATGAGGATTAGGAGATAATTAGGGTTTCTATTAAACAAATTGAGATAAGCTAAACAAACTAATGTGAAACATGATGTGTGTGTGAATCAGAAATCAATGACAAAATAAAACTTTGCTATGTTTCACTAACTCTTACGATCTGAAGAAGGAAAACAATTAAAACTAATATGTTAGCAGATGGGTTTACAAAACGTGCAAGTGCAATTGTATTATTCTTAATCTAAATAAGCTAATGCAACTATCAGTTATGATGGCAAAATCTTGCAAAATCAATATAAATGATCGGCAAACACAAGATAACAGATGCTCTCAAGTTCACAGGTTTCGGTGACAACCGATATAATTAATAAAATAATAGAGATAAATATCAACTCACAAAGAAAAGATCGAGTTAAGAAAAGTTACTTACGGAGAATTACAGGAATCTCAGTGACTTGTAGTGGATGCGAATGTAAAGATCTCGCCGTCACGATTGTAACATCATGAAGATCGCATGAATCAGAGGCCAGATGTGCAAATTATGACCCAAAAATGAAGACGGTGTACTAATGAGTCTGTTATGTACTGAACCCATTACTGTAGCACACGGGTTAGATCGTCTTCGCGGGTTGACAACTTAAAACCAGAATGTGGGTTTGGTTGTTCGGGTCGGGTTCCAAATTGAAATTCGTTTCACCTCTTTCTTATTCTTCTTCTTCTGTGTTGTTGTTCGACGAAACCCAAGAAGCGTAGTTGAGCCCAGGTGGATGACGTAGGCTCTTTGTGAGGCACATGAGGAAGAGGGAGAACACTGGCGGGGCTCCAGCAGAGTGGCGATGCTCAGCAGAGCACGAGGCAACAGTGGTGGAGAAGACGACGAGTTGGCAGTTGGCAGGGGTTGGGTTGCTGGTGGAGATGAAGCAGGCCGAGATAGCGGCCTTAGCAGGGCTCACGGACGGGCAGCGCGATGTCGAGAGAAGAGATGGTGGAAGACGCGAAGTCAGTACTGGTACATGCAATGGTTCATCTTGGTCGACGTCGAGAATTTTGGCGAGGGTGATGGTGTTGTTGTTAGGGAGAGATATGAGAGAGAGAAAGAGAAAGAGAAATTGAGATAGAGAAAGATCAGAGAGTTTTTTGCAGGAAAAGAGAAAGAAGAGAGACGGCTGAGAAAGGAGAGAGGGATTAGGGCTTTTTTAGGAGGATTAGGAGATAATTAGGGTTTTTCCTAAACAAATTGAGATAAACTAAACATCTCTCAATAACTTTTTTCAAAATATTCTTCTTTCCTTAGCAATAATTGAGGAGCCTTGAAATAGGCTTCACAATTTTCAACTTCCAGTCCACAACCGATGTGGTACTAAACTAAAAGCAGACTAAAAATAAAACAAAAATTCTAAAATAACCAAAATACAATAAATAAAAAATTTGACTCTTATTCAGTCTCTACTCGAGCCCAATCAATGTGAGGTGTCTTCGTCTTCTCCGGTGCACGCGCCAGGGTTAGCTATCTGCATCATTCTCCCCTGGTAGGAGAGAACTCGACCCCATCAAGTTAGATGTAATAGTGCCCCCTATTGTACTGGATCAATCCATTGCAAGTCACATTAATCTAGTTGTGAATCAACAGCGGATCAAGTACCTGTGAGTTTCACCAAATTTGGTGGTGATAGTCTCATTCTCTAAAATTTATCAACTCTCTGTTGTAATGGGATGAGTATTTGAAAGTGAACTAAATAAGGAGCTCTCAAAAAATGACTCAAGGGAGGCTTATCAATCAATGGGCTACAACCAAAACCCTTGTAATCCACTAGATCATTAACATTGAAAGTACAACTAATATCATAATCTTTAGGAAGATTTATAACATATGTATTGCAATTCAGCTTATTCAAGATCTTGAAGGGTCCAATATTGCAGATATGTAACATTTTAATAGTTCTCAAAGAAAACTGTTCGGATAAATCTGAACCATCACATAATCGCCTACATTTAAAGTTTTTAAATATTTTTCTACTATCAGTTTGTAAAGTAGGTTTCACATTGCTCTGTTTTTTATCACTGACCTCTTTGTGTAGTTTATGCACTTGTTTGTATGATAAATGCAGATGCAAAATCGAATACTTTATAGTGGGATGATGTCGACAGTAAGATAGGAAGCGGCTTGCCGATAGAGTATGCATGACTAGTGAGAGATAGTGAAGAAGCAGTAGCAATGAGAGGTGGAGAAGATAGAGTTGGCAACAAAGCCAAAGTGTATATCTACTTGGGCTGTCCAGTTTTAGGTCTCAAGGGTAATAGCTTAATCTGTTTATCCTCATGCTCAAATTGACACATGTTGAATTGACTGTAAATTGTGATATTTTTGTCGAACAATCATGGTCTACCTAGTATGACTTAACCCACATTCATGGTGATCACATCACACAAGATTTATCTTTGTAATGATTGAAATTGACTGGGATAAGACATCATTGTTTGATCTCAAGTGTCATGGAGTCGATCCATGACACCTTGAATGGGTGGGGTGTGGTATAGTCTCTAATCCAAGATTTTCGCATAACCTGAATGATATTGTATTGATACAGACACTGTCCACAATTATCTTACAATTCTTATCTCCAATTTGGTGAATGTGTGAAGGATAGCATTTTTCTCCAATTGTCCTTTTCAGCTTGTTGGGAGGGGACACATGTAAGAAAAGTCAAGTGAGTTGATAGTGTTTAATTAATACAATTGAGATTAATGTCATCACATGTAGGCTCTTCGTTAGTTTCAACATCTCATGGGACATAAATGTACTCTTCAGAGTGGCTTCGATCGGTGTTCCATCTATCATAGTGATTCTGACAAGATAGGACAATTGGCGGCTAAGTGTCCATAACTTCATTTGTAACACTTGGTTGTGGAGCTAACTTTGAAAAAACTCGGGACCCTTGTTTTAGTTGCCCCGTTCAAGACTTTTGCCCTTGATGTCATTCCTACGTGAGGAGATTTGAATATTAGGCCTATTGAACTGTGAAGAGGAAGAAGTTTAAACACTTGATTTTGATTCAAAACTCCTAGTGTTGTAGTTAGACCTAAGGGATCTAGATCTTGAACTATCATATAGGCTTTTACTAACTCAATGACTCCTTCAGCTAACAGTTCAGTTCGCAAATCTTTTCTAAGTCCGGCTCTAAATGTAGAAATAATTTGATCTTGCTTTTCAGTGTTAAAGGTGTTGAATCGGATGAGGAACTTATCGAATTTTCCAACATACTCCTTTGTCGATTTGTTGCCTTGGATAAATTGATGCTACTTGTCCATGAAACGACACGAAATGATAGCGGCACATATTTTTCTTTCAATTCATCCTTCGTTCTACCCCATGTATTAATTGGTTCTTGATCACATTCTATACGCAGAATCGCAGATTCACTAAGTTGGTCTAATACTGACTAGCTTGACTGGTTAGTTTTATTGCGACAAACTTAACTTTGTTAAATTCAGTGAGATCGTACTATGTGGAGTACTTATCTAGTTGTTGTGTCTAATCTGGGAAAAGTTATGGGTCGTGACGTCCATCAAAGCTGAGGACATCAATCTTAATGCTCTTTAGATATTCAGTATCTGGATTTTGCTCATTCCATCTCTAGTATTGAGTTAAGGGACTATGCTCTTCTTCACGCTCGTTACGGTTTAGATCACGTTTTTCGCGTTCCTTGCGATTTTCGATACGTCTCTTCCTTATTTAGCCTTTTCTCGGGTTTGGTTCATGACTTCTTGGGTTCGGTTCATAGTTTGGTTCATGGCTACCAGCTGGGCTTGTATGGCAGCGAGTGTCATGGCAAATTATTGGGGATCCATAAAATTAGTGTGAAATTTGCTAGACTCTCCTAACAAATATGAGAGACCACTACGGGTGGGTATGCACTACACAAAACTTAAATAAAAATAAAGTGATACAAATCTAAATTAGATGATGCTAATTCAACCCTAACCGTGTTTTGATACCAAATTAATGTGAAACGTGATGTGTGCGTGAATAAGAAATCGGTGACATAACAGAACTTTGTTATGTTTTACCAACTCTTACGATCTTAGGTAAGGAAACAATTTAAAATATTATGTAAGCAGATTGGTTTTACAAAACGTGTAAGTGCACTTGTACCGTTCGTAGTCTAAATAAGCTAATGCAACTGTCATTTATGATGGTAAAAACTTGCAAAATCAATGTAAATGATCAGCAAATAGAAGATAACAGATGCGAACAAGCTCACAATTTTCAGTGGTAGCAGATATATTGATAAAATAATAAAGACAGATATCAACTCACAAATAAAAAATTGGGTTAAGAAAAATTACTTACGAAGAATTACAGAAATCTTAATGACTTGTAATGGATGCCAATGCAAAGCTCTAATCGCATGATTGTAATGTCATGAAGATTGCCTGAATCGGAGTCCGGTTATGCAAATTACAACCCAAAAATGAAGAAGGTGCACTAACGGGTATGTTCTGTACTGAACCGTTATTCTAACATGCGGGTTGGATTGTCTTCGCTGGTTGACAACTTAAACCCGAATGTGGGTTTGGTTGCTCGAGCTGGGTTCCAAATTGAAACCCGTTTCACTGCTTTCTTCTCCTCCTTCTGTGCTGTTGTTCGACAAAACCCAAGAAGCATGTTGAGCTCGGGTGGATGAAGCAGGCGTTCCGCGAGGCGCAAGAGGGAGAACGCCGGAGGGGATCCGGCAGGGCGGCAATGCTCGGCGAAGCACAAGGCAACAGTGGAGGAGGGAAGACGATGAGTTGGCGGTTGACAGGCGTTGGGCTGTTGGTGGAGATGAAGCAGGCCGAGGTGGCAACTTTGGCAGGGCTCGCGGGTGGTCGACGCGAGGTCGAGAGAGGAGATGGTGGAGGACGCGAGTCAGTGTGGTACAGGCAATGGTTCGTCTTGGTCGACAGCAAGAATTTGGCGAGGGTGATGATGTTGCAGTGAAGGAGGGACATGGGAGAGAGAAAGAGAGATAGATATTGAGAGAGAAAGAAAGAGAAAGATCAGAGAGATTTTTCGAGAAAAGAGAAAGAAGAGAGGCAGCTGAGAAAGGAGAGGGATTATGGTTTTTATGAGGATTCGAAGATTATTAGGGTTTTTCCTAAATAAATTGAGATAAACTAAACAAATTAATGAGACCGTGATGTGTGTGTGAATTAGAAATCACTGACAGAACAAAATTTTGCTATGTTTCACCAACTCTTATCATCTTAGGTAGGAAAGCAATTAAAATTAATATGTAAGCGGATTGGTTTTACAAAATGTGCAAGTACAGTTGTACCGTTTGTAATCTAAATAAGCTAATGCAATTACCAGCTATAATGGCAAAATCTTACAAAATCAATGTAAATGATCAGCAAACACAAAATAACAGATACTCACAAGCTCACAGTTTTTGGTGGGAGTGGATATAATTGATAAAATAATAAAGACGGATATTAACTCATAAATAAAAGACCGGGTTAAGAAAAATTACTTACGAAGAATTACAGAAATCTCATTGACTTGTAGTGGATGCCAATGCAAAGCTCTCGCCGCCACGATTGTAACGACATGATGATCACATGAATCGGAGGCCAGATGTACAAATTACGGCCCGAAAACGAAGACGATGCACTAATGAGTTTGTTCTGAATCGAACCCGTTACTGTAACACGCGGGTCGGATCGTCTTCGCGGGTTGACAACTTAAACCCGAATGTAGGTTTGGTTGTTTGGGTCGGGTTAACCCGTTTCACCTCTTTCTTCTTCTTTTCTGCTGTTGTTCGACGAAAACCAAGAAGGGTAGTTGAGCTCGGGTGGATGACGCAGGCTCTCCACGAGGCACAGGTGGAAGAGGAAGAACATCGGCGGGGCTCTGGCAGGGCGGTGATGCTTAGCGGAGCACGAGGCAACGGTGGATGAGAAGACAATGAGTTGGCTGTTGGCTTGGGTTGGGCTGCTGGTGAGATGAAGCAGCTAAAGCGGCTGCCTTGGCAGGGCTTGCAGGGGTCGACGCGAGGTCGAGAGAGGAGATGGTGGAGGACGCGAAGTTAGTGCTGGTACAGGTAATGGTTCGTCTTGATCGACGATGAGAATTTTGGTGAGGGTGATGGTGTTGCATTGAGGGGGAGACGGGGGGAGAGAGAGAGAGACAGAGAAATATCAGAGAGATTTTTGCGGGAAATAGAAAGAAGAGAGGCGGGTGAGAAAGGAGAGGGTTTATGGTTTTTTTAGGAGGATTAGAAAATAATTAGGATTTTCTCTAAATAAATTGAGATAAACTAAACATCTCATAATAACTTTTTTCAAAAATATTCTTCATTCTTTATTAATAATTTAGGAGCCTTGAAATAGGCTTTATAATATCAAACTTCCAGTTCACAACTGATGTGGTAATAAACTAAAAGCAATCTAAAAATAAAACAAAAATTCTAAAAAAATCAAAATAAAATAAAATGAAAAATACAACTCTTATTCAGTCTTTACTCGAGCCCAATTAATGTGAGGTGTCTTCGTCTTCTCCAGTGCACGCGCCAGGGTTAGTCGTCTGCATCACATAACTTTTAGAAATTAATATTGAAGTACATCAATTATTAATAGCCTAGACTCAGAAATTTAAAATAAAAAAATCATGTCCAAGACTTTTAATTTAATTCTTTGAAAAATTTTCAAAATCGCATTTTCGGTAATCAATATAATCCAAAAATATCAAAACAAAAATGAAAAGGAATTCGAGATATTGAAATCATAAGATATGTGAAGATAGGCTATTAATATGCAAATTCTGGTTTCAGCTTGGAGTTAAGTTCAGTGTGCCTTTGCTCCCCTCTTCCTTTTCCATGTGTGGCTCGCCAACATATGCATCCATTTAATGTGTCACCTCCTAAGAAGTATGGGCACCGACACCGGACATGGGTACAACACGAACAGGCAACACAACAATTCCTTAAACATGCAGGACACAAGGACATGGTGACATTATAGTCACTATACTGTATAAAATAATAAATAGAGAACAATACATACTCAAGCATATTTGCGTCTAAAAAGTCTAGACCTCTAATATTACGATGATAACATACATCCTAGAATTTTATCCTATCATATTTTTTATAATTTTGTGAAAGACATAGCTTTGTCTCTTTAACTTCATGTGTAATAGTTCAATGTATCCAGTTCTTATATAGAAACATATATAAACTTATAATATTTTTTATACAAATCAATATTTTGATGGTTCTTTCACTATATTCTTTGATGTATAAACGAAGTTAAATAATATCCAAAACATATAATGGGATAAAGAAGTGCATGAGAATGTTGTCCCTTGCCTTCCACTATATTCTCACGACTTTATTGTCTGTTTACTAATTAAAATGTTGCATCTTGTCTTTGTTGTTTTTGCATGCTTATGCAGAATGCTATGATATGTAGGACATGTTTTCACCCAAAAATTGTGTGTCCAACGCACGTGTCAGTGTATGCCCGACACTTACAAATGTTTAAACTGCTATTTACCTAAAAAATATGCATAAAATGAAGTATAGTATGGTCTTTGAAAAAAGATTAACTATTTTGTAGATCATTTTATGAAGATTAAGATCTTCCGTATATTAGTATTAGCACAATAGATATAGTTCTTATTTAAATATGCATATATTAATAAAAGATTTGCATATTTAACCATGTCCTTAGGGATGTCAAACGGGCTGGGCCATGCAGGGCCCTATCACGGCGGGCCAAAGGGCGGGCCGGACGGGCTGGGCGAGCCTGCCCCACCCGGCCAAAAGGAGGCAGCCCGGCCCGGGCCCGGGTTCTGTTTTCGGAACTCGGATCCGGCCCATGATCCGGGGACCCCGGACTGAGGCCGGGCTGGGCCGGCGCAGATATTTTATAAAATAAAAAACAAATTTATAAGATTAAATATATTAGGTTCATGTCTTTGACACAACAATTGTGTAGGGTAGTTGGTCATAAGCTTGTTTAGCTGAGGTAAAGTGCTTGGGTTTGAATCCGGGGGTTTACAAAAAATTTTTGACATTATTTCTCTGGTCGTGAGGGTGGTGGGGGGACGGAGGAGAGGGTGGCCGGGCCGGGGACGGGCCAAGCCCGGGTTCGGGTTAGGCCTGGCCTGGGCGAGCCGTGGGCCTCCCAAGGCGAACCCAGGCACGGCCCGTGGGGGAGCCATGCTCGGGTCCAGTCTGGCCCGATTAGCAGGTGGGCCGAGCCGTGCTCGGGCGGGTTGCCAGGCCGGCCCAGCCCAGTTGACACCCCTAGTCCTCGTGTCTGGATTATTGAACAATTGTCGTGCTCGACACTCCATCTCTGCGTCTTCAAATAACAGCCATAATGTTGTTTATGAGCATAAATTCCAATACATACATTCCAAGAATGGTCATTTTCTCTTGCTTTTGCATTCCATTGTGAATTAGGTACAAGTGAGGTTATGACTCCCCGGTACGAAACTACTAAAGCCTGAAGGAGTTTATGGATACAAAATTTCTTCTACCGTAGAATCTTGAAGAAAGGATAAGACCCCAATAGTTTTAACCTCCAGTCTCAGAATGTTCAATTTCCTTGGTCTCGCTGCTGTAAACCCATGAATTACATATCATGGTTCACAGTCGCGGTCTCGGCCGCTGACTCGCGGGCACTGAGACGGATCGGTCTCGGCGACTCGGATCAGTCTCGGGTGATACGCGCAAAACGCTACATAAAAAGCTCAAAAAAATCTGAAAAAATTACAACAAATCTTAAAAAAATGTAGACATCCACATTTATGTATCACATGTTCAAAACGTACCACCTAGCACACTAAACATAAAACGAAAGTATAAATACACGCGTTGACGATAGAAGCATTTCAAAATATATGCACAATATAGTAAATTGCACAAACTATATTCATAAATACACGCTAATATAGTTATTTTCACATTGAATTGCGATGAAGCATAAAATCATCATCATAATCATCTCTGCGGTAAGTAGATAAATCAATACTTGTGCTTGTAGATCTCTTAAATTGTGGTCTGTAGTCATGGACATATGTCACACAATAATGTTGACCTGATGTCAAATTTAACATTTGCATATGACCTTCAAGACTATAGGTTTCTCCATCAGCACTATTGTTGCTCTTATTATTGTCATCATCACCACCACCGCCATCATTGTCATCATTATCATTACCATCTTCACCATCATCACTACTAGAACTGGATAAAACCCTCACATCTTCACCACCACTATCATCATCTGCTTCTTTTATACCTCGGAGGGGGAGAGGGAGAGGGGAGAGAGATCGGAAAAAGGGAGAGAGAGGGAAGGGGAGGGGAAAGAGCAGAGAGAGACGGGAGATAAAAAGGGAGAGAAAGAGAGCGGGTGAGAAAGGGAGGGGGAGAGAAACAAAGGGGGAGGGAAAGAGACAGAGAGAGACGTGAGATGGAGGGGGAAGAGAGAGCGGGTGAGGGGGGAGAGAGAAACAGAGGAAGATAGAGGGAAAAAGATAGAGAGGGAGGAACATTACCTGGGGTTGGGAGGAGCGGCCGGCGGCGATCGGGCGGCGGCGGAGTCTAGATCTGAGCGGCGACGATCGGGCAACGGCGATGATCTCTAGATCTGAGCGAGAGAGAGGTAAGTTTTTTTTTTTTTTTTTTTTATACCGTTCGTCACGGGTGAATATACGTTTCGAGTCGACTCGGACTAGTCACGACCGATTCGGCCGTGAATCGGCCGAGTCGACCGAGTCAACTCCGTTTCTTGGCCGAGTCGGTCTCCTCTGAGTTGAGTCGACCGACTCGTGACTCGGACTCTTCTCGGAGCAGGCCGAGACGGATACGACTCGGCCGACTCGTCTCTGACTCGGCTGAGTCTTTGAACCATGTTACATATATCTTAGAGCTATATACAGGCATGGCTTGAGATTGATATTGTGCTGATAGATTTCTTTTTTGTGTAAATGTTTGTATGAACTTGAAGAAGTAACCACAAACATTTTCTTGCTTGTGAATTGTATGTTTAATTATCGATTGATTTTATACACTGATGCATGTAGCCCTGTCATACTATCTATCCTGGGATATAGTCGGTCATATATTCTGTAGCTGTTTAGAAGTACTGAATCTAGGAGCATGGTAAAATAATTTTTACAGTTGAAACAGATGCTATCTCAGGATCACAATTCAAATCTGTATTTCTCCTATGTCATGTATCTCAAACTAAATGATTTGGCCTTCCTGCAAGCTATGGAAGCATGCACCTACTGTTATTTTTTTCAGTGTTGTTCTGACATAATCCTTTCCTATGCTGAAATTTTACATTCTTTATCAAAATGACGGCAGGTGCCAGGAAAGTCTGCACATGAGTGCTTTGACCGAGTCAACGGCAGTTTTCTGACTCCACCTCAACCGCTACCTCGCTCAAGGGGGAATAGGTCCAATCTGTCTCCTATTAGCAATTTCAGTTTGTCAGGAAGTAAACCTATTCAACGTCCAATTCCACTGGCTAAAAAGCTGAGCAGCAGAAAGAAGAATCTTGTTGCGCAGAAGACTGCAAGACATTTGCTAAGGAAGCATTGCGTGGATGATCAAAATCGTGAAGTAGATCATTTCTCCGTTCTTGAAACTTCCCCGACCGCACTTGCTGTGGAGTTACCAGAGGCCAGTTCACCTCTACCCCCGAATTGTTTATCCAGTCCTCTTGGTTTCTTCCAGAAGTGTAGCGGGGGGTCCTCGTCAGCCCATAGGAAGATGCTATCGAGATTCAAACCATTAGCACAGGCACATCAGCCGAGTCCTGAAGTTCTCAAGAGGATAAAGAACATGGCATTGCACGAGAAGTACATAGACCAGCTACATACCAGGGATGCGAGGAGAAAATATGTTGCTTCCAGTAGTGCTGCTGCTAGAGTTAGCAAAAATGAAGGTGAGATGAAAACCGGTGTTCTCAAAGCTGCCAAGACTGCTCTCATATCTGAAGCGAAAGAGTTTATCAGCCATTTTCAACACCTGCGAGCTAACCCTCATGGCAAAACCGACACTGATGATGAGGTGGAAGAGGAAGATGAATGAGCATTACCCAAATATATGAGGAATTTTTTTAATAAAAAGTTGATCTAATTGTAATTGCAGATAATGGCCTGCAAGAGAGATGAGAATGTGGCATGTATTCTCTAACAAGCACCTTTTTTTTCCCATTGGTGATATTTCTGCTGTAGGTACTGACCCTAATTCTCATCAAATGTGTATTATGTTGCGCTCACGTTCTTGTTTCAGTAATAAATGTTAGCTTCTTTTTTCTTCAGTCTGCATGAGATTTGTGCATCAAATCTGTGGCTAATTTTTCTTGTGTGTTGTGGATACTATGCTACTAAGACTTCTACATGAGAGGGGTTCACATTTTGTTTGACTAAATCTGGGTTGGTTTCATTGCAACGAAAATGAAACCCTTGACTTCGTGCTACATCCTTTGGAGGTTACAGTAGGTATATCAAAATTGAAGCAAAATGTTTGGGTTCATCCTGTCTCCACAATCAAAAGATAATCTCCATTTTGATAATTGTGAAGAGGAAAAGGAAATAAAGCAATAAACTTTAAGTGTCCCTTGGTCTAATGATAAAACCTTTATATGATGGGCAATTGGTTTTTGTCCAAATCTCATTTGTAGTAGGCTATGACTTACCCAGTGAGACCTGATTCACTGGTAAAGAGATGAGAGTGGATTGTCGGGAGTTTCAGGTTTAAAGAAAAAAAAAACAATAAATTATAACATTGCAAAATTTTATGAGACAATATTTTTTTTCTCTATTTCTTGGGTAGGCACACATTTCTGTATTGAAAATAAAATAAAAATAAAAAGGACATGATTAGATCATACAAAAAAATTCTCTATGGAAATAAGATTCACTCAAGAGTGATAATTAGATCAATATTCACGAATCAATTTTTTCATTAGAAAAAGAACAAAGACAATACATTGGGAGCAGATATTACCACTCACAAAATTGACAAAGGCACCCACCATATTAAGGTACCCACTAGCTTGATAATGATACCCTTCAATTTTTCAATAATGATGAAATTACCCCTCCCATCCCGTGGGGTTGCCGGGGAGGGGGGAGGAGGGGAGAGGGGATGGAAGGTCGGGTAGGGGAGCGGGAGGAGGGGGGAGAGGAAAGAGGACATTTTAGATTGGAATAAATGTGTCCAAAAAATTTAGATGAATAATGTTTCTTTTTGGGTGGCTTCATCAACTTCATGAGTCAATATCTGTTCCTCAATGCATGTGACATCTTTCTATTTTATCTTTTTAATTCTCCACGACAGATCGAGTTAACATTATTCTGCACACAATTTATTAAAATCTTCTTATTATAAACCACTCATCCTCTATTTATTTTTAAACTACTCATCTACTGTGTTGTTGTTGTTATATTCATATTTTCTTTTTTGCCCTTTTTATTTATTTATTGAAAGAACATGATATTTTCATTCTCCGATGCACAAGATCCTTTGCAACCCCCACAAGTCCCACAACTAGGGGTGGCAGATGGGTCGCGACCCGCCAGACCCGACCCGACCCGACCCGAAGTTAGCGGGTATCGGTTTGAGCTAATCGGGTTTGGGTCATAATCGGGTCGACCCGTCTGACCCGATTATTAAATGGGTCGGGTCGACCCGAACCCACCAGACCCGCTTGACCCGCCAGACCCGATTATTCTCTCTCCTCCTCGGCCTCCTCCCTTGATCTCCTCCTCTGCCGCCCCTGCCTCCCCCCTTCGCCTAAATCAAATTGTCAAAAAATATGCGTAAGACCAGTTTTGAACCCGTGGCCTCTAGTGTGTGGAGTTTAATGTGATGACTAACTATACCACTCAACAATTTGGTAATAAAGTGTAAAGAAATTGTATTTAAAATTTAATAATCGGGTAAAATGGGTCGGGTCGGGTTGACTCGACTAAGAATGGATCGGGTCTGGTCTGAATTTTTGACCCGTATAATAATCGGGTCGGGTCGACCCGACCCGATTATTATATGGGTCGAGCAGTCGGGTCGGACCGACCCGACCCAACCCGATTGCCACCCCTACCCACAACCACCACAAATTGCAGAAGTAGACCTCCCCAGCCATCACTCACTGGTGTAATCTCATCCCTCCCATTACTCCTCTCGGCTCTAAAACTCAAACTCAAAGCATTGTCCCTCACCTTATCTCCCTCCTACTTCCTTCACTCCCCCACCCGCACTTTCACCTACCTGCCCTCCTTCAAACTCAGAAACCTCAAACCCAAGCTCCTAAAACTCTCCTGCTGCGCCCAAATCACCGCACCCACACGCCTAACCCCCTCCCCTTCTTCTTCCCTTCCTTTCGCTCAAAACCCAAAAGACACCAACATCCTCTTCGTGGGCTCCACCGGCTACATCGGCAAGTTCGTCGTCGGCGAGCTCTCCCGTCGCGGCTACAACGTCCTCTCCGTCACCCGCGAGCGCAGCGGCATCCGCGCCCAGAACGACAAGGCCCAGACCCTCTCCCTTTTCTCCGGCTCCACCGTCCTCTTCTCAGAGGTCACCGACCACGCCGCCCTCGACCGCTCCCTCTCCGCCCTCGGCCTCCCTGTAGACGTCGTCGTCTGCTGCCTCGCCAGCCGTAACGGCGGCGTCCAGGACTCATGGAACATCGATTACTCTGCCTCCAAGAACAGCCTTGTCGCATGGCGCCCCTACTTTGCTTTCCTCTCCGCGATCTGCGTCCAAAAGCCCCTTCTTGAATTCCAGCGAGCAAAGTTAAAGTTTGAGGCCAAATTGATCGAAGAAGCGGGTTAAAGATCCCGCCTTTACCTACAACATTGTGCGGCCGACGGCATTTTTCAAGAGCTTGGATGGGTAGGTGGAGCTGGTGAAGGACGGAAAGCCCTACGTGATGTTTGGGGACGGAAAGTTGTGTGCTTGCAAGCCAATCAGTTAAGAGGATTTGGCGAGATTTATCGTGGATTGCGTGGTGGATGCGGATAAGATGAATAGGGTTCTACTTTCCGCGGGAAGGCGCTGATGCCGGTGGAGCACGGGGAGATGCTGTTTAGATTGCTGGGAAAGGAGCCCAAATTCTTGAAGGTGCCAATCTTGATTTTCTTGCAAAGGCGTTTTCGGGGCTGGCAGATGCGGCGGCGTTTGAGAGGATCAGGAGGTACTATGTGGCGGAAAGCATGCTGGTGTTGGACCCGGAGACAGGGGAGTGCAGCGCGGAGAAGACGCCGAGCTATGGGAAGGATACATTAGAGAAGTTCTTTAAGAGGGTGATTAGAGAAGGGATGGCTGGTCAGGAGTTCGGGGAGCAGACGATATTTTGATTTCCAGAGGTCACTGTACCTTCGCCGGGATGTGCCATTCTTCGCTGCTTGGAGATCGGTATAGTTGTATTAATTGATACTTTTGTATTTCAATTCCTTGGTTGTATGCCATTCTTTTTTTTTAATTAATGTAGAAGATTGTAGTTTAAAAGAATTACAGACATGTTTCTTTTTAGGATATTTCATTCATGTCATTATTAGATTAACAACTCTGTGGGGTTGAGATGTGGTGGTATTTAAATCCATGGGTGTAGATTATGATAGGCCATGCAGGTTCAATCCACGCAGTTGATTATGACCCATGGTTCGAAGACTCTGCCAAGTCAGATATGACTCGGCCAAGTCGTATCCGTCTCGGCACCCATCGAGACGAGTCCGAGTCTCGATTCGAAGGATCCACTTAGAAACGACCGAATCGGTCTTAACTCGGAGTTGATTCGGCCGAATCGGTCGAGTCACGATGCGACTCGGACTGACTCGGCTCTGAGTCAAGGCCGATTCGATTAAAAAACCCAAGCTTACTTGAGATTTAGGGCTCCACCGCCTTCGCCGCCAACTCCTGCCCGCCGCCGCTGAGAGAGAGAGAGAGAGAGAGAGAGAGAGAGAGAGAGTAGACGAAAGGGAGATAGAGCCAGAGGGAGGGAGAGATCGGGTGATCTCACCCGATCTCTCTCCCTTTTATCCTTTTCCTTTTTTCTTTCTTTTTTAATTTTTGGGTTTTTTATATTTACCCCCTCAAATCTTTTATATTTCTGAATTACTCTCAATTCATTATATTTCTCCGTTTACCCCCTTAAAACAAATTTGTTTTGGACATGTGATACATGAATTTTAATATCTATATATTTTTACGATTTGTCATGATTTTTTCATAGTTTTTTGAGCTTTCTATGTAGCGTTTTGTGCGTATCGTCCAAGTCCGATCCGAGTCGCCGAGACCGATCCGTCTCGGTGCCGGCTGAGTCAGCTGCTGAGACCGTGACTTTGAACCATGTTATGACCAACATCATCTAAAATGTTTAAAGGTTGAGGATCAATTGTTTAGAAGGTTTGTTGCACATGCATTAAATAATCGGAAAATGGGTGGTCCTTAATAGCAAATGTTAGTTCAGGAATCTAACATCCGAACATTTTCTTTTAAAATATTCTAAATGCAGGGAGTAAAGTTTAGCATTTAGATCTTTTCTAGATGTAGTCAAAAACAATATATCGTTGGTGTTTAGGTTGATCCGTACAGGTGAGGAACCATCAACGTGATTTATTTTCTACTTGTAATGAATTATAACTGACAAAAAGGTGGCCTAGCATACTTCTGTACTGAAAGATCTTGGAGTCAGGCCCTCCTATTAGCATTGCGCTTGACTTAACTTCAAATTTCTAGGGTCTTCAATCATCTCTGCAAGAAGTGAAGTTTGGTTACATGACTTTGTTTTGAACATTGTCTTTGGCTAGATAACCTCAAGCAGTGAAGAACGGACATGCCTGGGAAGCAGCCATGTCAGATGCGTGTCGAACACAGACACGCGCACGACACGTGTCAGACACGATCAATCCGTGTTTGACACTAATCAACTCGGTTGACTCGCCTGACACGGTCAAAGTAACCTCGGACGTGACCCAGACTCGCCCGATTAGATTCGTGGCCCAAACTCACCTGACTCGCCTGATACGGTTTTTATAACCCTAATTTTCCAATTAATCCCCTCATTCGATTGATCAATCGATCTTTCTTTCTCTCAACCCTTCCAAGAATGAACATGTCATCTGGATCTTGTGATCATTGTTTTGATCTCGTCGCCGTCATCTGGATCTCGTCAAGAAGAAAACGAAGTCGTGGTCTCCTCGCCATCATCTGGACCATCTGGATCTCGTCGCTGTCATCTTGATTTTTCTGCGACATCTAGATCATCTGGATCTCGTAAGAAGACGACGAAGCTGTGGACTCGTCGTCGTTTTTATCTCGCCGTCATCTGGATCATCTGGATCCCTCGCCATCATCTGGATCTCGTCAAGAAGAAGATGAAGCTGTGGACTCGGCGTCGTCTTTATCTCGCCGTCATCTAGATCATCTGGATCTCGCCGCCATCATCTGGACCTCGTCATGAAGAAGATGAAGCTGTGATCTCGTGGCCATCTTGATCTCTCCGCCGTCTGGTCATCTGGATCTCGTTAAGAAGAAGATGAAGCCGTGGTCTCCTCGTCATCTTCGCAGTCTTGATCTTGGATCTCGTTGACATCGTCTAGATCTTGATCTCTGAGGTAAGCATATATATATATATATGCGCTTTATCTCTCGATCTCTCACTCTCTGCTCTCTCTACAGAGAGAGAGAGCATAGAGAGAGAAGAGAGAGAAGATCTGAGAGGATTTAATTGGAAAGAGAGTGATCAGAGAGAGATAATGTGGATTTAATTGGAGAGAGAGATTGGAGAGAAATAATGTGGATTTAATTGGATTTAATTATGTGGATTAATTTATTACGTGGGTGATAAGATATTATGTGGATTAATAATAATAAAATATTGCTTGTTGTGCCCCATATCCTTTTTTTGGATTTTGTTGTGTCCCGTGTCCGTGTCCGTGTCTTGTCCGACACCCGTGGCCGTGGCCCGTGTCCGTGCTACATAGACCTCAAGTGAGAGTGAAGCGGATATCTCAGTGACTTTCATGGACCCAAACCTATATACCTAGGTGTAGTACCTGCATATGCTTCTTTATTTTCATGGCAGAAGACGGTTGAAATCACGGATGATACATATGTTCTCTTGTATATCAGGGAGCTTTAGTGTTCTTAAGGAAAGAAAGTTGAAATTGCACATATATCATGTAATGTAGTCTTGTATATCCGGGTTTTAGTGGAAGAATAACATTCGTATATTGCTATGAAGATTGGGTAGTTTCTTCTGCTAAAGTTTGCCTGTATATATACGTTTTATAAAGGAGACATGATCTCACACACATATTACATTATTTTCCTCAAAGGTTCAAGAATGTTCCTTGACTGTGAGGTACTCCCAGAAATACTCTCTTGCCTGCATGTTAGCTATTCTGTTATAATATCCGTCCTGCATCTCTTTCTTATTTGTGTGTTTCATTCTTATTATTTGTTAGCCATCTTCCTGAAATAAGTGCTAAGGTGCAAGTATTATTTGTTTTATCTTGTGTTACTCCATAGTTTGGGGCTTAACACCTTATCCCATTGCTTGTACCAAGCAAGAAGAAACGAAAGGTTGCGCTAGATAGCTGAAGCCCAGCATAAAACTTAGCTGGACCTTTATGAAATCAATCCTAAAGATTATTGTGTCCTCATGTGAATTGGCTTGTTATATTGGCGATGGTTACCTTGACTCAAGACATGATATATTTGGTGGATTCCATCATAGACATTCGTTCTCTGACATGTTCTTTCGTTTCTTTCTTTTTTTTCTCCTTTGAGAAAATGCTCGCTGGCATGTTACTAACCAATTGATGTAATTTCTTATTTTCTCTACAAGGATTCCCTTCAGTGTTGAAAGAGAATAAAAGATCTTGAAATATGAAGGGAGTTATCATATTTCTTATTCTCTAGCAATGGCATGATTCATAGTTTAATTTACAAGCTTGGAAACTAGCTTCCACCGAAATTCTATGTTGCCAGCTTGAGTGTATAAGCGTTGAGCTTAATAAACCAATCTGGGCAGCAGTTTAAGCTTTGCCTTGGACTGACTAGTCTATAATACATTATATAGGAATCTTAATACCCACATTCATTTTTATCCTATCAACATCTTTTAAGACAATAATCTTTATTCAACTGGGAAAAACTATCATATTTCTTCACTTATCATCTTACCTTAATTGATGCCCTTGATTTTTCTCTGAGTTCACTTCAGCTTATTGGTCTCCGAAATTTGCTGTTATTCAATGCATCTCGAGTTTTATATTCTATACAGTATGGTTGCAGTACGAGCTACTTTGCCATTGTTTTAACCAGAAATTATAACTGAGAACTAAAACACTTTAGTGAGAGCATAAGAATCATTCTTTGCAGTTCAATATACTTGCAAAGTTGTTTAGAGAAAGGGTTTTGATAGAAGTTGGATTTGTCAGTCTCCCTCCTACAAAGATCATAATGTTGCATGCTATGGTAGACTTGGTGCTCTCTACTAGATAGTGGACACATACAATAGCCCTCAAAATGAAATAGAGCCTCCCAAATCATCTATCCCAGTGCTAGGGAAAAATTAAAAAAGGAAATTCAATTTTAGCAATGTTCTGAATAATGGATCACATAGCAAAACCATTTTATCTAGTAAGAATCCTGCATTGGAAAGAAATATAACAAATAAGAGTTAACTTGGACTTGTACATTATTGACTTTGTTATCTACTTGTACATCTGACAAAATTTGACAAAACAGGAATCAGAAGGTTAACTAATTACCGAAGAATATTGTCTTTCACCTACTGGCTACTAACTTGTTACATCATTTGTTTCTGATTTGATAATAAAAGCTAAAATCAGAGTATTGATATTGTTGTACTTGTTTCTTTTTTATTTTGAATCATTATCCATTACTTGTATGGCACAAGTGCCCATGGCAGTCTTTCTATACATGGCCCGGAAATTAACCATTGTAGCTTCCATGTACAACTCAAATAAGCAGGAGAGCTAGAAGAATCTTCAACAAAGTAATCCACTTAATCTCTCTCTTTTTTATGGTTATTCTGCGTTTTCCTGACACGGAAAACTATTTAGCCTATTTTCAGATCTCCCTATTATGAAATGTTGTAGGTTACTTTTGTATATCTTCACTGGTAACATTAGCCAACTTGATAAAATCCAATACATGAAGCATCGACTTTGTGATTTAAGGTAAATGGTATGTTTTGTGACCAGTCCCAGAGAGAATTGACAGAGAGGACTGTTGAAAGATTTTGTTCATGATGTGTGTACCATATGTGTTTTCCTTTCAGACAATGTAAACACTGGAAGCCACTGCACTTGAAGCTGAAGCCTTTTGCTGCTTCTGCTGCTGTCAGCTAGATCAAGTGGTAAATGATGTCAATCAACTTAGAAAGTTAAAAGCATGTGATTTCCTTTATGAGTAATTTCCTGATTAACTGAATGATCTCTTAGATAATTCACAAGGTATAATGGGTATGATTTATGGTAAATTTGAGCTTTTCATTTTGGAGACCCGAACACTGGGTATGATTTCGTGATAAGCCAAATACCTGAGGACTTATTTCTCATCGTTATGCGGAGTTGTGGATATGGAGGAAGTGAAATTTTTTTCATAAGCTCAATCTTGGGTCAGTTTGTTCCCATGTGTGCATTTATATGCTTACTTCGGCAGGGTTGCAATTCATGTCCATCTCATCTTCTAGAATCTATCTTATTGATATTTTAGGCTTGTCATATTTCAGTTCCATCCATCATCTGCAAAGTATTGACGAACATGTGCTTTAAGAAGAAAATATAGTTCTAAAAGATGGGGACATTTTGTGTTGAGTAGGAACCTGGGTGTCAATTCAGAAGGTTCGTTGTTGATGGAGGCTTGCAGTATTTGGGACATGTTCTGCTTCTTGGTGCTGGAAACATATTCATAGCATCATGCTTGGAGATTCTGAAGGTCAGTGTTCGATATTGCTTATACAACACTTAACCTAGATTATTCTGCACATTAACTCTCCCTACATATAGAGCTTGCGTGTTCTCTCTTTTCATTCTAGTTTATGCAGATATGATTCTTCAGCCACCATTAACGGTTATACAAGGTGCACTTGTGCCTGATTTGAAATACGTAATTGTTTTTATATCATATGAGTTGAGTCGAACAAGCATTTCAGATGTTATTGGAAATCTGATTTATTGGTCTTTGAACATTACTGTCATTCTCAAGGGTTTGTGGTTTTGCAGTTGACTACATAGAGTTGAGTTGTTTGTTCAGTTGTTAATAGAAATTGCTCTTGAGTGGTAGTAAAAAATTGTGTCTAACCAACTCTCAAGTCAAAGAGCGGAAGTCTTTTCAATGACCGAGTGAAGATCAACTAGGAATCTTTATAGCATTACACAGTTTGAAATTCTGAGTGTTGACTCTAGTGATTGATTAAAGAATCAGGATGATGTGCCTTGTTCGATGTCATCACCACCGAACATTCATTCCTCTCTTTGTTTCTATGCATGGCTGGCTATCTCATATTAAACATTACACATATAGACTTGCCTCATCCACAGGCCAAGTGCTGTCTTTTTTTAAGGTTAACCCAGAGACTTTCACCACTCTGTATTTTCCACGTTCTTTTTGTTCTTTTACGCTGAATTACAAAAAAACTACCCCAACTTGGCCAATTAGTATTCAATTTTACAACAATATACTACCGCCAACTGTACAGAAAAGCCATCAACTAAACACTATGTTTGGAAAATAAACACACGAGAGTTTCCAGAATTTTGGTAGAAGTTGAAGGCATTCAAAATGGCAGAAAAATACCTTTTGTTTTTTGTTATTTCTTTCTATAGAAAGATGATACACATGATTTCCCTTGTAATATAATACACTTTATCTAGGCTAATATATTCGCTACAGCTAATCTGGCAATCTCAAACCTGGGTCTTATATCTGAGTTCAGCTAGTATATCTGTACTGGTCAACTCTAACTAGATGAAAATTGGCTTGATTTGGACCACCATGAGTGGGAATTTTCCCTAGAGAAGGTGGTTAAATGGCCATGGAATTAACGTGCAGCACAAATTGCGAGACATACGCGGATTACTACATTCAGAATTGTTATACATTCTGAAAATTGCATTAGTTGTGATTGCTGTCTTGTGTATTTTATTTACAAGTTGTAGGCTCAAGCACTGACAACCTAAGATCAACTGGATTGGTATGGACCAAGTATTAAGGCATAAATTATTATCATGTGTATATCGATCCATTATACAAAAACTCAGAAAATGGATCAAGAAAATATGTTGTACCTGTTGAAAATGTTGGCCCAAAGGCCCATCACTCTAGTTTTGATGATGATTAACTTATGTAGTTATAGTACTAATGATCTTGTGTTTAATTAGTCTCAGATATGTGATCAAGATCTTAGTAGGTGTTTAGCTTCAACAAAGGATTTAAAGTTAAGTTTTGGAGGTAGCACGTGATTCAAGAGTTTGTGCATCAAGACCACATCAAGTACTCAAGAGGAGTCTAGCTCGTTGGATTATGTTTTGGACCAAGTCAAGAAGGAGAAGAAGACTTTCAAGTGAAGATTTTCAAGAGAAGACTTGTGTCTAGGTTTGTTTTTTTTAAGATTTTGTTTTTAGATAAAATGCAAAGGATAAATTAGTTGGTGGATTGCTCAAGTATCCTATACACTCACACAAGATTTGTTTGTTTTCATAAAAGATTTTTAGTTCTAAAAAAATACTGGTTTGATTTTTGGAATTCAAAATATACATGTATTTTATCAAAACCATTTTAGTGCTTATTGTCAAAAACATAAATATTTCATCATATATATATAGTGGATCATATCCATACACACTAAGCTTCAAAAGTGTTTAAAATATCTTGTTTTTTTATTTGGAGAAGTTTTGGAAAAATCAATTTGAAACAATACAAATTTTGTTTTAAGCCAAAATTTCTAAGTCACAAAAATAGTTCAAAATGTTTGTAGCATGTTTTGTTTTTTACTCAAACATGTTTGTATATTAAGGTATATTACTGAACTTATTTTTGTAAATTTTTAGAGAATTTATGAGATTTTATTGAAGTAAAAAGATCAAGTTTTTAAATCCCCAAAATATTATTTCTGGCCTTCTGCCGGTCGACCGCACGGTCGACAGAGACAGAGGTCGGTCGACTGGACGGTCGACCGACGTGCACAAAACGTGCACAGGTTGGGCCGGTTGACCGCACGGCCGACCGCCAGAGAGCTTCTGCTCTCTGGAAATGGCCCGGTCGACCGGGCGATCGACCGCTAGGCCATTGCCCTGAAGGTGGTTGACCGGCCAGTCGACCGACCTTCCCACCGGTCAGAAATTCGACCGTTGGCGGTCGACCGGGCGGTCGACCGACAGTAGTGTAAATTGTTGAGTTGGGCTCCAACGGGCAGATTTTGGTTGCCTATAAATTGGGGCTTCCTTGAGCTGTTTTACACAAGATTTTTGGAGAGTTTCAAAGCAAGTTTTTCCTATCTATTGTAGAGGTTTTCTCCACTTGTTTAGTGCTAATACTTTCATATCAAAAGGAGAGTTTTTCAAGAGTTTTGTAAAAGAGATTTCTTGAGTTTTTCACCACAAATCAATCCTTATTTTCCTCACACAATACTTGAGCTTTCCATTGATAAATCAATCCTATAGGGATCTTTGTTGTGAGAGGATTTTAGGTGATCAAAGTGTTGTGATCATCAAAGTGTTCTACTTTGTATTTGAGAAGGCGGACTTGCGGGTTCGCGATTGTTTCGAGTTCTATAAGAGCTCGGTGTAGAGGTGCGGCTTCGGCAAGCTTGCGTGCTTGCATGTGTTTGTTCTTACGGAAGCAAGAGAGGGACTATAGAGTCCAAAGGAGTTCTAGTGTGAACTCGCTTGTAGGTGTTGCGGTACTGAGTGATCTGGTGGGATCGTTTTTAGTGAAAATCCTTCATAGTGTTGAAGGCGGGGACGTAGAGTAAGGGTGCTCGAACCTCGGAACAAATCTCCCGTGTTTGCGATTGCTCTCTCTATCTCTCACTTGTCTTTATATCTTGCATGCTTATATTGCTTTTATCTTTACTTGCTTGATCTATTTGTGCTTATATTGTTATATGCTTGGGGATTGTTTGCTCACATTTGTATTCATCTAAGAGAGTCATAGCGACACCTCAACTCTTATCTAGAGGAATCTTGAGGAGATAGTCCAGAGCTCTTCACGGGAAATCCGGCTACACTATTGTGTTATACTTGGTGTGATTAGCTTAAGAATTTTTAGTTTGCATAAATAGTTTTAATTCCACATTAATTCACCATTAAGTTAGCTAGTCACCTATTCACCCCCTCTAGGTGATTTCAATTGGTATCAGAGCCTCGTGCTCTTAATTTGGGTCTAACAACCTTGAGCTAAAGATCTTCATTTATAGCTAATCACTATATTTGTTTACACACACATGGATTTCATGTCACCTCCCACCTTTGATATTCTTAACATCCAAACTTGGAAGGTTAAGATGTTTTTATACCTCAAAGGCCTAGGTATTCATGTTTATCTTGCTACCATTAAAGATTCATACTTTAGTAATAGCAAGTATCTTGAGGCTAACTCAAAAGCCATCCATGCTTTGAAGAGTACCCTAGATGATGATTATTTATGTAGGGTTGCTAACTTAATTAAGCTTTTGTAGTATGGAACACTATTATCTCCCTTGACGAACAAGAGCAATACTATACGGGGAGCGACTCAGATGTTAGAAGTAAGGCTTCAACGTATGTTACATGGTCCAAGGGGATAACCCCCTTGAGGTAAACTCTGAATCCGAGTTAGAAGAGGATGCTGATATGTCTTATGAGGAACTTGCTTCATTTTGTCAACAACTTCTTGAAAAATATGACATGCTTAAAAAGGATAATAAGAAATTGAAAAATAAATTTGATTTCATGTTAAAAGAAAAAGATTCTTTTCAAAATCAATTGGAATGCATTTCAAAAGAAAACGAATTTTTGAAAAATAAGAATATTTCCTTGTCTTCTAAATTAAATGATCTTTGTGAAGGAAATACTTCTTTGAAAAGTAAAATTATGTTGGTGGAAAAAGAAAGGAAATTACTTTGAATGAAAACACATCTTTGAAAAGAAAAATTGTTGAAAAAGAAAAAGAAAATGTTTCTAAAAAGAAAAAGAGTGTTGATTCTCACCATGCTTTTTATGCTACTATTGATAAAAATGAGATAAATTTTTTTTAAAATAAAATAGATTGCTTGAGCTCAACTTTGAGCAATTGTGCATTTAATCATAAAAAATTGAAAACCTTGTTTTAAAAGAAACAAGTTCCACATGTTCATGCACATCACCCACGGCACACATATGCACTTTGCACGTCATGATCATCCTCATCCTCATGTGCATATTAGAGTGTACAAGTGTACACATTGCGGCCGCAAAGGCTATTTAGCAAAGTTTTATTATGATAAGGTAAATTCTTTAAATTTTGCTAGTAAAAATGTTTGGGTTTCTTACAATGCTAATCCCCGTGGACCCAAAAGAAAATGGGTACCAAAGTCCCAACCTCTTGTGTTTGATGTAGGTGTGGGCTCTCACATGACGTGAGAGGATTGGTGCCTTGGTGGTGGATGCATAGGTTTGATGGACACTACAAATTGATGCATCACTATCAAGAAAGTTTAGTAGGAAGACCACCATGTTTTGGATACTTAGAGTGTAGTTCATGTGTTTTGGTAACTATCTTTAAACTCCATTTAGTTTACATGCTTTTACATTAATAATTTTTAGTATGTTCATGTTTTTGTGCTTCATGTGGTAAATACTTATTTAGATATAGTTTTTGTCAAAACTTGTATATATACTTGTACAAGTATGTGAGCAACATTTGATTCTTATATGTTTGTACTTCATTGCTCATTTGTACTCATTACATGTACATGTATAACCTAGTTTTGATGATTCCTTTATTTATACTTGTTTTGCCTATTTCTTATTTTGCTTCATGTATATGTAATTGGTGTTCAAAACTAATAAATATACATGTATATCCTTGAGTCACTTGTCTTCATGCAAATACTTTTATGAATTTTTTTTATGTTTGGGATATGTATGCATATTTCTAGTTTTGATAAAACATACATATACATTGAAGTTAGTAATGAAAAGTAAATTTTTTTTGAGTTTCATATTTGTTTGATAAAATGAATCTTCATGATTTTCACATGTTTGATGTTTTCAGCCTAATCGACTATTTTCATGAATATGCTATTGACATGATGCTTGTGCACTCACATTCTATATGTTTTCTCATGACTATGTTTTCATGAGTATTTATGAGCTTTATCATCTTGAATGACAATATTTGTGTACTTTAGCTATGATTCATGAGATACATATGATTTGTTTTCACGTTTTGAAGATCTTTAACTAGTTTTTCAAAAAAATTATTTTAACTAGTTATTTATTCTTCAATTGGTAGAGTTTTTCAAACTATGCTAAAATATTTTCAAACTCTTGTTTTTAAAAATCCCTACCAACCGAAGGGCAGACGGATGGACGACCATGCCTTGTATTCCTTATTGAAAACCTTTTATTATGTGTATGAGTAGGGTAGTTATTATGAGCTATACACTTGACCCTCATTGTGTTTTCAATTGGTCACAATTGATATTTATTTTGTATGCTCATATGTTTTCTTATATATGTATGCTTCAAATTTTCAAATAATATCAATTTTTATTGGTATTTTCATTTTCATACATATATATGATTTGATCGTGCTTGATTTACTATAGCCTTACTTGTTTAAAGCACAAATTATGTTTATTCTAAGCTTGTCTTGTATCTTAATTTCAATTGGTATCTCAATTGGTATTTTAATAAGCTTATGCATTATTGTCAATTGGTATTTAATTTGTTATCAAAATATACTTCATATTGTAGTATTTATTTGATATCAAAATTTACAATATACTTCATTTGGTATCAATATGTTTTAATTTCAATTAGGTTTCGATTACAATTGATATCAAAAATGTTTTACTTTCTATTTGGTATCAAAATTTACCATATATTTCAATTGATATTAAAATATAAAATATTTTCTTTCATTGGTATCACAATTTACAAATATTTCAATATCATTTGGTATCAAAATTTTCAATTTCATTTGGTATCAAATATCTTGTGATATCTTAAAAATTTTGTTTACTTACAAGTGGTATCTCAAAATTTGATTTAAGAAAATTCAAATTTTGTCTTTATAGTGATGATTAAAAATATTTTTATTTGTATTGCCTATATGCAAGGGGAGCTTAATATCTCTTCTATATATAGATTCATGTTGAGTGTATCTTGTATTGAGAAGCTTGACATCTCTTCTTTATGTGATACACGTGTGTAGGGGGAGCTTCACATCTCCACTTATGCGTTGTATATTATGCTTTATGTGAGTTAGGGTTTGTCATCCCTTCTTCATGTAATGCATGTATACAGGGAAGCTAAAACATCTCTTCTTTATGTGATATACGTGTGTAAGGGGAGCTTCACATCTCCACTTATGCATTGTATATTATGCTTTATGTGAGTTAGGGTTTGTCATCCCTTCTTCATGTAATGCATATATACAGGGAAGCTAACTTAGCGTCTTCCTCTTCATGAATGTATATCGCATATATATCCTTATTCTTGATTTGTTATATTTTACCCTTTTGTTGATGATTGACAAAAAGGGGGAGAAAGATTTTGAGTCTATATATGCATATTTGAGTTTTTACATATATTGAGTTTATGCATCTTATATTTTACAAAATGGGAAAATGATTTTGAAAGTTTAAACAAAAAGGAGGAGAAGGTTTTTGGAAAAGGATTTTTGATTTATGTATGTTTCTCTCACCTTATTGATGCATATATATTTCTTTAGTTTTATACTCTTCATTGAATATCTATTTGTTTATTGTTATGCATGAGTTAAAGGGGAGCTTCTATGAAGCTTAACTTTAATCTATGCATATATAACTCCATAAGCTTTGTTATCATCAAAAAGGGGGAGATTGTTGGCCCAAAGGCCCATCACTCTAGTTTTGATGATGATTAACTCATGTAATTATAGTACTAATGATTTTGTGTTTAATTAGTCTCAGATATCTGATCAAGACCTTAGTAGGTGTTTAGCTTCAACAAAGGATTTAAAGTTAAGTTTTGGAGCTAGTACGTGTTGATTTAAAAGCTTGTGCATCAAGATCATATCAAGTACTCAAGAGAAGTCTAACTCTCTGGATCATGTTTTGGACCAAGTCAAGAAGGAGAAGAAGACTTTCAAGTAAAGATTTTCAAGAGAAGACTTGTGTCTAGGTTTGTTTTTGTTAAGATTTTGTTTTAAATAAAATGTAAAGGATAGATTAGTTGGTGGATTGCTCAAGTATCATATACACTCACACAAGATTTATATGTGTTTTCATAAAAGATTTTTACTTCTAGAAAAATACGGTTTGATTTTTAGAATTCAAAATATACATGTGTTTTACCAAAATCATTTTAGTGCTTATTGTCAAAAAATATAGATATTTCATCATATATGTGTAGTGGATCATATCCATACACACTAAGATTCAAAAGTGTTTAAAATATCTTGTTTTTATATTTGGAGAAGTTTTGGAAAAATCAATTTGGAACAATACAGATTTTGTTTTAAGCCAAATTTCTAAGTCATAAAAATAGTTCAAATGTTTGTAACATGTTTTGATTTTTACTCAAACATGTTTGTATATTAAGGTATATTACTGAACTTATTTTTGTAGATTTTTAGAGAATTTATGAGATTTTATTGAGTTAAAAAGATCAAGTTTTTAAATCCTTAAAATATTGTTTCTGGCCTTCTGCCGGTCGACCGCACAGTCGACCGACGTGCACAAAACGTGCACAGGTTGGGCCGATCGACCGCAGGGTCGACCGCCAGAGAGCTTCTGCTCTCTGAAAATGGCCCGGTTGACCGGGCGGTTAACCGCTAGGCCATTGCCCTGAAGGCGGTCGACCGACCTTCCCAACGGTCGGAAATCCGACCGTTGGCGGTCGACCGACAACAGTATAAACTGCTGAGTTGGCCTCCAATGGGCATATTTTAGTTGCCTATAAATTGGGGCTTCCTCGGGCTGTTTTACACAAGATTTTTAGAGAGTTTTAAAGCAAGTTTTTCCTATCTATTGTAGAGGTTTTCTTCACTTGTTTTAGTGCTAATACTTCTATATCAAAATGAGAGTTTTTCAAGAGTGTTTTGTAAAAGAGATTTCTTGAGTTTTTCATTACAAATTAATTCTTGTTTTTCTCACACAATACTTGAGCTTTCCATTGATAAATCAATCCTATAGGGATCTTTGTTGTTAGAGGATTTTAGGTGATCAAAGTATTGTGATCACCAAAGTGTTCTACTTTGTATTTGAGGAGGCGGACTTGCGGGTTCGTGGTTGTTTCGAGTTCTAGTGAGAGTTCGGTGTAGAGGTGCGGCCTCGGCAAGCTTGCGTGCTTGCTTGTGTT
The DNA here is from genome assembly GCA_038442645.1 of Agave tequilana. Classification (NCBI taxonomy): domain Eukaryota; kingdom Viridiplantae; phylum Streptophyta; class Magnoliopsida; order Asparagales; family Asparagaceae; genus Agave; species Agave tequilana. Next base: position 37,053 of record JAVJIF010020166.1, on the reverse strand, counting down.
TGTTCTTGCGGGAATAAGAGAGGGACTAGAGAGTCCAAAGGAGTTCTAATGTGAACTCACTTGTAGGTGTTGCGGCACCGAGTGATCTAGTGGGATCGTTTTTAGTGAAAATTCTTTATAGTGTTGAAGGCGGGGACGTAGAGCAAGGGTGCTCAAACCTCGGAACAAATCTCCCGTGTTTGCGATTGCTCTCTCTATCTCTCACTTGTCTTTATATCTTGCATGCTTATATTGCCTTTATCTTTACTTGCTTGATATACTTGTGCTTATATTGTTATATGCTTGGGGGTTGTTTGCTCACACTTGTATTCAACTAAGAGAGGCATAGCGGCACCTCAACTCTTATCTAGAGGAATCTTGAGGAGATAGTCCAGAGCTCTTCACGGAGAATCCGGCTACACTTTTGTGTTATACTTGGTGTGTTTAGCTTAAAAATTTTTAGTTTACATAAATAGTTTTAATTTCGTATTAATTCACTATTAGATTAGCTCGTCACCTATTCCCGGTGGTGATTTCAGAAAACTCTTGCAGTATGGTGACATTGGCTTATGAACTGTTCGATCTTTTCTGTGTAGCTTGTTAGGTCTTACTTGGGTCTAGGTCTTGGTTCTGAAGTAGACGTTCTTGTACCATCAAATCAGTTATATGTTGAAAACGTTCAAAACTTGGAAAGTTTGTTGTTAGCATCATTTGGTGACGATGTTAACAGAATATGATGATAGAAATGTCAAACTTATTAGTGGAATGTTGATGATAGCTACTTTAAAGTTTTATTAGGATTAAGGATATAGATTCCATGTAATAAGGGATGCAGTCAGTGATCAAACTTTTATTGAATTCGCTACTTTTGCTTGTCTTCATGGAAATTTAAATCACTTTTACAGTTATTGTTGGAAAGAGAGGATATTGCCAAGGAATTGACAGGATTGCCAAGAGTTGTCGAAGTGATCGCCAAGGAAGTCGATGACGAAAGGCAAAGGGGACAGCAGCAGGAAATAGCAGCAGCAGCAGAAAAAACAGGCAGGTCGGTCGACCGACATGCACAGCATGCACAGGGTTCATAGGCGGTCGACCGGCCGGTCAACCGCAATTCCCTGACTGTAAGTGCCCAACTCTCTGTTGTTTTCGGGCGACCGACCAGTCGACCGAGGTGGAGGTCGGTCGACCTGCCGGTCGACCAACAGTCGGGTTTTGGGCGAAAATCCGCTGTTCCGGAAATCTGGGTATTTAAGGCTGTTGTTATTTTTTCTAGGGTAAGAAAAGTGCCTGCGAAAAAAGGATTTTGCTGGAGCTCTCTTGCATTCAAAGAGGCTATTAGTAATTGTAAACATCTTCCTAGTAATTAATCTCTCAATTGGATTGCCCGAGGACGTAGGCGTTGAGGCCGAACCTCGTTAAATCGTGTGTTTGAGATTGTGTGTTCTTTTTTTTTGTCTTTTGGGTGTTCTTTGTGCTTGGAGATTTGTGAGATTCTCTGTTGGTTGTTGTCATCGGCGCACAACAAGTGGTATCAGAGCTTCCAGGTTGCGCTTGGGATTTCTGAGGATTCGAAGGGCTCGAGATCTGATCCGGTGGAGATCATGTGTCGATCTCAGATCAGAGGTATTGGTGTTCGAGGAGATCGTGTGTCGATCTCAGAAGGACGCAAGGAGGGCTCGTTGAATCTGTGGTGGAGTAGATCCTGTGAGAAACTCAATCTAGGGTTTCAAGGGACATGTAAAAATCCAATTTTTATCTGAGTAGAGATCTATTTCCAGTTGGTTGTTCTTCCGCATAGATAGAGGATCAGAGAAATCTCAATGGCAGAAGAAACTGCATCTGTTAAGATAATGAACTCTCACCCAAGGATTGAAGTTGTTAAGTTCAATGGTACTAATAACTTCGGTATGTGGAGATGCGAGGTTATGAATGCGCTGAATGCATCGAACCTCGAAGACACTTTCCTATTGGAAAGGAAGAAGAGCACGACCACTGATGAAGAGTGGGCGAAGATGAACAGGTCGGCATGTGGCTTGATACGTTCATGTTTGTCGCAAGACATAAAATATCTTGCACAACATGAGACATCGGCAAAGAAGCTGTGGGATACCCTTGCGAAGAAATATCTGACTAAGAGTGTTGAGTTCAGGTTGCAGCTTAAGAGTACGCTGTATAGTTTTCAGATGAAGAAGGGGAGCACAGTAAATGAGCACATCAACCGATATACGAAGCTTCTTACAGACTTGGTAAACGTAGATGTCACGATAGAAGAGGAAGATAAGGCAATCATCTTTCTGAACTCACTCCTGGCGGAGGAATATGAGACATTCACTTTGACCTTCATCAATAGAAGGCAGACCTTGGATTATGATGAGGTGTCGTCTGCACTGACTAGTTATGAGGCGAGGAGGGAGAGACATCCTTCAAAGTCAAGCTCATCGGCGGAGGCACTGGAAGTAAGGGGCAGGAGTTCATCGAGGAAGGGTAAGGAGGTTAGAGGAAGAGCGAAGTCCAGGCCGGGCTTCAGGGATCTCAAGAGAAATCAGTGCGCTCTCTGCAGAGAGATTGGGCACTGGAAGGTAGACTGTCCTAAGTTCAAGGGAAAGAAGAAAGAATCAAAGTCCGAGGCAAATCTCGCAAAAGTGGTAAACACTGCAAGCAGTAAATCACAGGCAGATGGATCGGATTCGGATTCTTCGGTATTCTCTTTTTCAGTTACTACGCCCACCATAGGCTACTCGGGTGAAAACGAGTGGATCTTGGATACAGGTGCAACATATCATGTATGCCCAAATCGAGACTGGTTTTCCAGTTTTGAGAAGCTGGAGGGTGTTCGGTCGTCATGGGCGATGATCATCCGTGCATCATGGAGGGTGTTGGCACTATTCAAATCAGAATATTCGATGGGATGGTGAGGGAGCTGAAAGAAGTGAGGTATGTACCTCAGTTGAAGAGGAACTTAATTTCTGTAGGAGCTTTGGAATCATTAGGCCTTGGAGTGTCTATAAAGGAGGGAGTCCTTAGAATGACAAAGGGTTCGATGGTGGTGTTGAAGGCCGATCGCCGGAACAACTTGTACTACTTGAAGGGTAGTACAGTGACAGGACAGGTGGCAGCTTCTACCAGTCAAAAGGAAGATTCAACCCGGCTATGGCACATGAGGCTGGGACATGCAGGGGAGAAATCATTGCAAGCTCTTGCGAGGCAAGGGTTGCTGAAGGGTGCTGAGACCTGCAAGATGGATTTCTGTGAGCATTGCATCATCGGCAAGAAGACCAAGGTGAAGTTTGGCACAGCTTCACACTGCACAGAGGGTATTCTTGACTATGTTCACACGGATGTATGGGGACCTACCAAGACTGCATCGATTGGAGGTAACCACTATTTTGTGTCGTTCATTGATGACTTTTCTAGGCGCTGTTGGGTGTACACTATGCGACACAAAGATGAAGTCCTAGAACTGTTCGTGAAGTGGAAGGCTAATCTGGAGAGAAGCACGGGAAGGAAGGTCAAGGTCCTCCGTTCTGATAATGGAGGAGAGTACAAATTAGATCCTTTCCTACAACTATGCCTTGATGAGGGCATAGAGAGACACTTCACGGTAAGAGAGACTCCGCAACAAATAGGGTGGCTGAGAGGATGAACCGAACTTTTTGCTAGAGAAGGTTCGGTGTATGTTATCCAATGCAGGACTGTCAAAGAAGTTTTGGGCTGAAGCTTTGGCGTATGCATGCCATCTTGTGAACAGGTTGTCGTCGTCTGCAATAGGGGGGAAGACTCCACTTGAAGCTTGGTCAGGAAAAGTTGCTGGGGACTATGATTTGCTACGGGTCTTCGGGTGTCCAGCCTACTACCATGTCAGAGAAGACAAGTTGAACCCAAGGGTAAAGAAAGGGGTGTTCGTTGGCTTCAAGCGAGGAACCAAGGGGTTCAAGATTTGGGACCAAAAGGACAACAAGTTCATACTCAGCAGGGATGTCACGTTTGATGAGGCTTCTTTGATGAAGCCTACGGTCTCTCAGCAGGCGGAGACCAGCAAGACCAAGGAGCTATTGCAGCAGGTGGAGATTGATGCAGATCCACCATCTCTAGAGGATTCAGTATCAGTTCGGATCATTCCTGAGGTGACACAAGGTGGTGATCGAGCAGTTGAAGAAGATGCTGAAGATGTTGAAGAAGGTCAGGAGTAGGTGATGGGTACTGTTCCAGATCCTACTGCAGTTGAAAGACCACGGAGGAACACTAGGAGACCAGGTTGGCTCACCACTGATATGGTCGTCACGTATGCACTTCCAGTTGTTGAGGAGGCTATTCCATCTACCTTCAGAGAAGTTAAGATCAGTTCGGAAGCAAAGATGTGGAAAGAGGCCATGAATGAAGAGATGCAATCTCTCTACAAGAACAACACATGGGAACTCACCAAGTTGCCCAAAGGGAAGAAGGCCATAGGATGCAAGTGGGTGTTTGCTAAGAAGCAAGGATCTCTCCAAGAAGATGCAGTGCGCTACAAGGCAAGGTTGGTGGCTAAAGGCTACGCTCAGAGGGAAGGAATTGACTATAACGAGGTGTTCTCCCCGGTAGTTAAACACTCGTCAATTCGTATTCTATTGGCTTTGGTTGCGCAAAATGAGTTGGACCTTGACCAACTTGATGTGAAGACCGCCTTTCTCCACGGCGATCTTGAGGAGGAGATCTATATGACACAGCCCACAAGTTACAAAACTGCAGGGAAGGAAGAGTTAGTATGCAAGCTAAAGAAGTCGCTGTATGGATTGAAGCAGTCTCCTAGACAGTGGTACAAGCGATTTGACAGCTTCATCAGGAAGAAGAAGTACACACGTAGCCATTATGATCCATATGTGTACTACAACAGGCTACCATCAGGTGAATATATCTATCTACTTCTTTATGTAGATATGTTGATTGTTTCGAGGTCGAGATCTGCTATTGATTCTCTGAAGAAAGTTCTATCATCAGAGTTTGAGATGAAGGACCTGGGCGATGCGAGGAAAGTATTGGGCATGGAAATCACTAGAGACAGGAAAGCTGGCAGGATAAGTTTGACTCAGAAGGGCTATTTGGAGAAGGTACTGCAGAGGTTTAATATCAGTAAGGATACTAAGTCTGTTAGTACACTTATGGCGCCACACTTCAAATTGTCAGCAAAGATGTCTCCGAGGAGTGTTCAAGAGCGTGAGTATATGTCTCACGTTCCATATGCCAGTGCGGTGGGTAGTTTGATGTACGCTATGGTGTGTACGAGGTCAGATCTATCACAGGCAGTCTCCATGGTAAGTTGATATATGCATGATCCGGGACAGGGTCATTGGGAAGCTGTGAAATGGATCTTGAGATACATCAAGGGAACAATTGATGTAGGCCTAGTATTTGAGAAGGACAACACCGGAAAGTAAGAGTGCATAGGGTATGTGGATTCAGACTATGCAGGTGACCTTGACAAACGCCGGTCGACGACGAGATATGTCTTCACATTCTCACAGGCACCGGTGAGTTGGCGCTCCACACTTCAGTCTACCGTCGCTTTGTCGACCACAAAGGTTGAGTATATGGCTATGATAGAGGCCATGAAGGAGGCAATCTGGCTTCAAGGGTTGCTTGATGACTTGGGCGTGGAACAGGATCTGCTGAGGATTAAATGTGACAGCATGAGTGCCATCTACTTGGCAAGGAACCAAGTCTATCATGTAAGTACGAAGCATATTGACGTCAGGTACCATTTCATTCGGGAGATTCTAGAGGAAGGTGACATCGACTTGTTGAAGATTCACACTTCGGAGAATCCGGCCGATATGCTTACGAAGGTGGTGTCGGGAGTGAAGTTTGCACATTGCAAAGCTTTGCTCCATGTCCTTTAGGTGGTATGAGCTTGCTGAAGCTTATTATGGTGAACTACGGACGGCTTGATCCCTTGGGCAGGGTACGTAGGCAACCACGTTGGTGCAGCCGTTGTCGAGTCGGTGTTCGGCTCAGATTTGAAAATCTTCACCGAGGTGGAGAATTGTTGGAAAGAGAGGATATTGCCAAAGAATTGACAGGATTGCCAAGAGTTGTCGAAGTGATCGCCAAGGAAGTCGATGACGAAAGGCAAAGGAGACAGCAGCAGGAAATAGCAGCAGCAGAAAAAACAGGCAGGTCGGTCGACCGGTCCGGTCGACCGACATGCACAGGGTTCATAGGCGGTCGACCGGCCGGTCGACCGCAATTCCCTGACTGTAAGTGCCCAACTCTCTGTTGTTTTCGAGCGACCGACCAGTCGACCGAGGTTGAGGTCGGTCGACCTGCCGGTCGACCGACAGTCGGGTTTGGGCGAAAATCTGCTGTTCCAGAAATCTGGGTATTTAAGGCTGTTGTTATTTTTTCTAGGGTAAGAAAAGTGCTTGCGAAAAAAGGGTTTTGCTGGAGCTCTCTTGCATTCAAAGAGGTTATTAGCAATTGTAAACATCTTCCTAGTAATTAATCTCTCCATTGGATTGTCCCGAGGACGTAGGCGTTGAGGCCGAACCTCGTTAAATCGTGTGTTTGAGATTGTGTTTTCTTTTTTTTTTTGTCTTTTGGGTGTTCTTTGTGCTTGGAGATTTGTGAGATTCTCTATTGGTTGTTATCATCGGCGCACAACAGTTATCATGAGTTGCAATCTGTATAAATAGAGTATAGGAAATATAAGAAAATATATATTTGGTTTTTTATAATTCATGATTTGTATTGCATCTGTACATTGTTTATTTGAGTATTGTGGTTTCTCTTTGTTGTTTAATTTTTGGGTTGTAATCACTTCTGACACTTTAGGATCCTGTTGGTTCAAAAATAAATAAATAAACCAATTCCCCTCTAATTATGTTTTAAAACAAATATCAACTACTCGAAAACCTAGTTTAATTATGCGGCCGCACACATTATAAATCAGTCAATGACTTTGGAGTCATTCCTGTTTGTTAAAATTCCAGCTCTGCATGGCTCCTTCTCATTGAGTTGACATTGACCACAGTTCTTGTACTCAGTTCTTGTTCCTCACAAATCCCTGCCTAAAGGAGGTAACCATACCCCTGCGATCATCATAAACTCAACCAGAGTGCCATGATATGTGACATTTGGTCTTTTATACATACAAACCTCATCTATACTAAAGCTACAAAGAAATCCTACTGAGCCAAGAGTTACATATCCATTCACTTAATTCTCCCTCTGTAAGATCAATGGAGGTCCCTGGCAAACCTGTGTTAGTCTCACATTAAGTGGCCCACTAACCTTTTATTGGTTAATTGGATTCCATAAATAATAGATAACTGATATTTAATGTATGCCCAAATATAAAGGTTACTATTATATAAGTTAAATAACTATATGGGAGATAAAAGGCCATGATGGGTGGTTTTCTCCATGTGGTTATTTGTTAATAGGTAGACCCTCTTCTCTCCTCTATTAAAGAAAACAAACCCCCCCACTTTTGGGGGATCCATCATTTTCAGTTTTGGGTTTGTGCAAAGAAAAGGAGACAGAGAGAAGAAAGGTGTCTACAGATTAGGGTTTACAAGGATAAAAGGAGGGACTGAGATCTTCATCAATCTACCTTCATCAACCTTTCTAATGATTTCAGGTATGTACAATAAATGTATGATTGTTCTTGAGATGTATGGATTTAAGATCTATTGGGTAATTTAATCTTCATGAAGTCTTTAAGTTTTTAATACTATCATTTGGTATCAGAGCCTGGTTAAGAATCTATACATCTCAGAATACTGATTATGGACAAATTAGGGTTTTATGATTAACTGTTTCAAAAGCAAATTTTGATCATTCAATTGTAGAATTTTTAAAGAGGATTTAGTAGCTTTTCTTCAAATTCTATTAAATTTCAATATTCCACCTTATTGTACAATTCCTTGGATCAAAATTTGTAGTACAAACCCTAATATTTTCTTTTGATATGGCTTCAGTCGATTAAACAGTTGTCTGTATACGGTTTCTGTTTCATCGACTGTTAGTCCACTAGCCCACAATATTATCGACTAGGTCTCCTCCCAGAAAATTATGACTCTCTGTATTTTTACTGTCGGTCGACTTGATCTTTTGGTTAGTCGACTAATAATTAGTATAGTCGACTAATCCCTTGCCCTAGTCGACTAACAGGTTGACCCGAGAGATGTGTGGTTCTCTGTTTCTCTGTTAGTCGACTAACCTTTAATTATAGTCGACTTGACTTGACCTTAGTCGACTGGGACTTCCTTTATAGTCGACTTGACCAGTCGACTAATATTTGTTTAGTTCAATCATAAATGTATATTACACATTTAATGTTATTGTGTTAATATTGATTGATATTGGTCAAGTGACTATATTGGAGTATTATAGAATAACTCATATAAAAGATTAGAGAATATTGTTGGTTAGTTTTATATTCATACGGTTTATTGATTTAGTAGTTGCCAAAGTGACCTACATTAGTGAGCCTTATGAATATACAACTACATAAAAGATTTGTCAATAAGGGTGACATTAAAGTCAATAATATTTTCGGTGGCGGTTCTAGTTAGGAGATTGGGACTCGCCCAAAGGAAAGTCTCTTTCAAATAATTACGAACCGGGTAGGGTAGTGTAATTTATGCAACTTAGTGGTGTAGAATTGGATACCCAAAGGTAACATGACTTACTGTCTAAGTGGCATAAATTATATTAGACCTACATAGGTGATAAAAGGTCTCACCTGTAGAGTGAATGCTGGATATGCTTAGGTTTCGCCCAAAGGAGAAATCAAAGTGATATCAATAGTTCATCTTCATAAAATTTAATGTTTTTGTATTGATTCGAGGCCTTAATGTGAGTATTGTCCTATTTTGTTTCAGTGAACGTTCCCACTTCCCTTCACTCTCATGCATCTAGCATTCCAGCCCTGGATGGTACAAACTTTTCTGAATGGTTTGAACATGTCCAATTCACACTGGGTGTACTGGATCTTGACCCGGCTCTTCTAGTTGAGAAACCTGAGGAAGTCACTGCTGAAAGTACAGCAGATCAGGTTAGCCATGCTAAAGCTTGGGAAAGGTCGAACAGACTCAGTCTTATGTTCATTAAGATGACCATTGCCAACAATATCAAAACTTCACTCCCTCAGACTGCTAACGCTTCAGAACTTTTAACTGCTGTAAAAGACCGTTTTAAATCTGCTGATAAGTCATTGGCTGGCACTCTTATGGCTGAGTTAACTACCATGAAATATGATGGTAGTAGAGGAGTCCAACAACATATCCTCAATATGACTGATAAAGCTGCAAAGTTAGGAACACTGGGAATGAAAGTAGATGAATCCTTCTTGGTACAGTTCATCCTCAACTCACTTCCTCCTCAATTCGGACCATTCAAGATTCACTATAATACTCATAAGGATAAGTGAAATCTGAATGAACTGACTAATATGTGCATTCAAGAGGAAGTGAGACTGAGGCAAGAAGGACATCACTCGGTGTTGGCAGTAACTCAAGGAGCTATACATAAGAAGGGAAAGTATGGAAGAGGTAAGAGGTTTCCACCAAATAAAGGGAATGAACATGGGGAAAGTAGCCAGGGTCATGGAAAGAGTTTCACTGTCAAATGCTACTTTTGTGGCAGAAAAGGACATGTGAAGAAGGATTGCAACAAGAGAAAGGCTTGGTTCGAAAAGAAAGGTATGAATCTTTCTTTTGTATGTTATGAATCAAATTTTGTTGAAGTTCTTTCTAATACTTGGTGGATTGACTCTGGAGCCACAACTCACATAACTAATTCAATGCAGGGATTCCTTACAACCAGGAAACCGAAGGAAAGTGAAAGATTTGTCTTTATGAGGAACCGTCTCAAAGTGGAGGTCGAGAATGTTGGAACTTATCGACTACTCTTAGAGACGGGTCATCAGATGGATCTTGTAGATACTTTTTATGTACCTTCGATTTCTAGAAATTTAATATCTTTATCCAAATTAGATGCTGTTGGATATTCAGTTTTATTTAGTTGTGGAAAACTCAATTTGATGTTTAATTCAATTTCGGTTGGACATGAAATTTTATGTGATGGTTTATAAAATTTCCTTGAATTATGAGTTTGCACAATCTCTTTTTGACCCTGCATTCGAATGTTGGTTCTAAACGTGGCTTAATTGATGAAAAATCTTCTATCTTGTGGCATAGACGACTGGGGCATATCTCCAGGGATAGAATTGAAAGATTAGTGAAGAATGGGATTTTGGATAACCTAGACTTCACTGATTTTGGTGTGTGTGTGGATTGCATAAAAGGAAAGCAAACCAAACACATCAAGAAAGGTACCACAAGAAGCAAAGAGCTTCTTGAGATTATTCATACAGACATTTGCGGACCACTCTCTATTCCATGTTTTACGGGAGAGAGATACTTTATCACCTTTATAGACGATCTGTCTCGTTATGGTTATGTATATCTAATTCATGAAAAGTCTCAGGCTGTTGACATCCTTGAGGTGTTCATTACAGAAGTCGAGAGACAATTAGATAGAAAAGTTAAAATCATGAGATCAGACCGAGGTGGTGAGTATTATGGAAGATACGATGAGTCAGGACAGAATCCTGGCCCATTTGTCAAATTTCTAGAAAAGCATGGCATTTGTGCTCAATACACAATGCCAGGTACGCCTCAGCAGAATGGAGTTGCTGAAAGGCAAAACCGGACACTTATGGACATGGTTAGGAGCATGATGAGCTTCTCTAATGTACCTAATTCATTATGGAATGAAGCCTTAAAGACCGCTATGTATATCTTGAATAGGGTTCCTAGTAAGGTAGTCTCAACAACTCCTTTCGAGTTGTGGACTGGTAGGAAACCTAGTTTAAGACATTTACATGTTTGGGGTTGTCCAGCAGAGGCTAGAATATATAATCCACATGAAAAGAAATTAGATTCAAGGACCATATCTGGGTATTTCATTGGTTATCCAGATAAGTCTAAAGGGTACAAATTCTATTATCCTAACCATAGTACTAGAATTGTTGAAACTGGTAATGCCAGATTCCTTGAGAATGGCGAAATTAGTGGGAGTGATGAACCAAGAAAGGTGGATCTTGAAGTGATAAGGGTAAATATCCCAATACCCTTTTCTTCAAGAGAAATTGTTGTCCCTCAGCTTGATCATCAAGCTGAGTCATCAGAACAACATAATGATAATGGTTCACCACTTCATGAGGATATCGCCACTGAAAATGTTGTAGAACCACCACAACCGGCAGCTTTGAGAAGATCTCAAAGGGAAAGAAGATCTGCCATTTCAGATGATTATGTGGTGTATCTACAGGAATCTGATTTCGATATTGGGATTAATAAAGATCCAGTTTCATTTTCACAAGCCATTGAAAGTAATGATTCTAGCAAATGGATTGATGCTATGAATGAGGAGTTGAAATCTATGGACCAAAATAAAGTCTGGGATCTCATCGAATTGCCTAGTAACTGTAAGAAAGTCGAGTGTAAATTGGTCTTTAAGACCAAGCGCGACGCCAAAGGCAATATCGAACGATATAAGGCCAGACTTGTGGTTAAAGGTTTCACTCAGAAAGAAGGTATTGATTATAGAGAGACCTTCTCTCCAGTATCAAAGAAGGACTCTTTTAGAATCATTATGGCCCTTGTAGCTCATTATGACTTAGAGTTACATCAAATGGATGTGAAAACAGCTTTTCTAAATGGAAATTTGGATGAGGAAATATACATGGAGCAACCTGAAGGGTTCGCAAAGAAAGGAAAAGAACACTTGGCTTGCAAATTAAAGAAATCCATCTACGGACTAAAACAAGCTTCCAGGCAATGGTATATAACGTTTAATGATACCATTACCTCATTCGGATTTAAAGAAAACACTGTTGATCAGTGTATATATCTGAAGATCAGTGGGAGCAAGTTTATCTTTTTAGTTCTGTATGTGGATGATATTTTGTTAGCCAGTAGTGATATTGGTTTACTGTATGAAACCAAAAATTATCTTACCAAGAACTTTAAGATGGTTGATATGGGTGAGGCAGCTTATGTCATTGGCATAGAGATCTTCAGGGATAGATCTCGAGGATTGTTAGGACTATCTCAGAAAGGTTATATCAATCGAGTCTTGAAAAGATTTCACATGGAACTATGTTCAGCCAGTTGTGCACCCATCATGAAGGGTGACAAATTAAGTGGGAGTCAGTGTCCAAGAAATGACTTAGAAAAGGAACAAATGTAGAAAGTTCCATATGCGTCAGCAGTTGGGAGCTTGATGTATGCACATACTTGTACCAGGCCAGATATCAGCTTTGCTGTTGGAATGTTAGGAAGATACCAGAGTAATCCAGGAATGGAGCATTGGAAATTGGCAAAGAAAGTGATGCGGTATCTTCAAGGGACGAAGGATTATATGCTCACATATAGGAGATCAGATCAGTTGGAAGTGATCGGTTATTCGGATTCAGATTTTGCTGGTTGCCCAGATAGCAGAAAGTCTACCTCAGGCTTTATATTCATGCTAGCTGGTGGGGCAATCTCGTGGAAGAGCGTAAAGCAGCCTATCACTGCTTCATCCACGATGGAGGCTGAGTTCGTAGCATGTTTCGAGGCCACGAATCATGCATTATGGTTACGCAATTTCATTTCAGCACTTGGTGTAGTTGATTCTATTACCAGGCCGCTGAAGATATTTTGTGATAATACAGCAGCCGTTTTCGTCTCTAAGAATGGTAAGTACTCTAGTGGTTCCAGACACATGGAACTTAAGTACTTAGTCGTTAGAGAAAGAGTTCAGAAACAACGAGTGTCAATTGAGAATATAAGTACCACTCTAATGGTTGCTGATCCATTAACCAAGGGATTACCTCCAAAGACATTCAAAGAACATGTTATTAGAATGAGTCTTTTGAGTAATCTGTAATGTATGTTTTGGTGCTTATGTAATTGACACTATTGCGCAATAAAACTTTGTTTCTGTATTTCCTGTTATCCAACTATGAGTGCACATATTATGTATGGATGTTTGTTAAATAGGAAAGGTCTTGACATGACAAATTACAGGGGTCGTTTTAGTTATAGACTCTATTAGTGAGGGTTATCAATGTTGTGGTACATAGAAGGGAGTATGACATAGATGTTGTATAACCGCTATGACTCACATTGGCGGTCCAAGCTAATTGCAGTATTACAGTATCTCATTATTTGGGCTTATCAGTTATTATTTTTAAATTCGTGATCACGTGTCAAAGTTTTTCAGTATGGAATCCAATAGAGTCAAATGTTTTTAAAATGAGTCTTTTTATTGTTTTCTAAAGTTGTAATGTAATCGGCTAGTGGTCCAAGTGGGAGAATGTTAGTCTCACATTAAGTGGCCCACTAACGTTTTATTGGTTAATTGGATTCCATAAATAATAGATAACTGATATTTAATGTATGCCCAAATATAAAGGTTACTATTATATAAGTTAAATAACTATATGGGAGATAAAAGGCCATGATGGATGGTTTTCTCCATGTGGTTATTTGTTAATAGGTAGACCCTCTTCTCTCCTCTATTAAAGAAAACAAACCCCCCCTTTTGGGGGATCCATCATTTTCAGTTTTGGGTTTGTGCAAAGAAAAGGAGACAGAGAGAAGAAAGGTGTCTACAGATTAGGGTTTACAAGGATAAAAGGAAGGGACTGAGATCTTCATCAATCTACTTTCATCAACCTTTCTAATGGCTTCAGGTATGTACAATAAATGTATGATTGTTCTTGAGATGTATGGATTTAAGATCTATTGGGTAATTTAATCTTCATGAAGTCTTTAAGTTTTTAATACTATCAACCTGGTCCCAATGGAACCCCAGGCAACTTCCCGAGCCCGAGTCCGGGCATTGTAGCTGCGCCATCAAACCCAGTTCTGAGTATTATGCATCATCCTCCAAGGCCTTTTCGTATCCTCACCTTGATTGCCACCATTTTGATGGGTGTTGCCAATCAGAGCAAGACGTTTGTAGGGACTGATGATAATGACAACGTGGGCACCATCAAGCTGAAGGTGAAGTCGACTTACTCCTCAGCCTATATGTCAGTCTTGCTTTCTCAGTGTGGGCAAAAGCAGGAACATACTTGTTTACATATTGTGTTACATGAGTTACATGATTTGAATCAAGCCTTCGCTTTGATTTTTACTCATCGTTAACTATTTTATAGAAGTCCAGATGTTAACAAAGTTTTACTCTCGTCACAGATGCTTCATAGCTGCCAACGCCATTGCGTTCTTCTTCTCTGCCGTCTCATTTGCACTGTTGATCATAAACCGCTCTGGCTCAGTGAACTTGTCCCTGCTCTCCATTGTTGATCTGGTGACTGTAACTCTCCTGTCCTCATGCAATGATGCAGCATCAGCCATAACAGTGCTAGCAAAGAACGGGAATGACAAGCACGGCTGGGGCAAATTCTGCTTTGTTGTGGGAAAATTCTGCAGCGAGGTCACGGCCGCCATCGTTCTGTCGATGGTCGTGGCATTAGACTTCGTGCTTCTGCTCTTGCCCTCCATGATTGGATCTCACAAGAGATCTTAGTGAAGATATTGCCTCCATGATTTCATCTTTCTCTGTGTGGTCAGTTTTGTTGCAAATGTACTATTGGCCTCTTTTTTCTGTCTTTTTTTCCCGTCCCTTTTTCCCTTCTTTTGAGGGAAATTCCCCCTTCTTTTGAGGGAAATTGTCTATTGGTTTTGTTGCACTTCTCAGTTCACAATTTGGAATGTGATTGGTATTGTGTCATGTATATGTTCTGTTAAATTAGTGTTGAGGGCATCTTTGATGATTGTATTAAGTATTTTCTCTTATTGTGAGTTAAGTTTGTATTAATTCAATTGAGAAATTGAATTGGGTGTCTTGTTTGATAAGGGCAAAGCCTCAGAATATATAAATATATAATTACATAATATATAAAAGGGGATTTTGTTTTAGCCACTTAAGTTAAACTGTAATTAGGATAAAACTCACTCGCATAATTTTATTCGCTTCAGTCACTTTCTTTTTAGAAGTAAGGATGCGCGCTCACGTGTTAAGCGCTGAAGCGCTCATCTGCGCGAAAGATGAAAATGTCTCTAAGTAATCACTTCAAACAGACCGTTTAGAAATGCTCTATTTCTGAGGACTGTGACTATAATCGCAGTCCTCACAAAATGATTGCAATATAAAGGACTGCGATAATGATCGCAGTCCTCACAAAATGATCGCATTCATATTTTTAAGGACTGTAATCATAATTGCAGTTCTCACAAAATGCACTACTTATGGGGACTGTGATCATTATAGCAGTCCTAAAAAAAATATCATGTTTCTCAGTCTTTATAGGATTACTACTATAATCGCAGTCTTCTTTATTAAGCTGGGACCATGATCGCAGTCTTCACAAAAATGTCATATATTTGAGTTAGTCCTCACAGAGGACTGTGATCTTGAGTCGTAATGCTCATATCAGCATCGTTATCATCAGCAGTCTCTCGTCCACTGACATCGAATGATCTCTAATACTTTCCAGATCTAAACACAAAAAAAATTCATCGCGAGCACGAACAAACGAGATCTGTAAAAGTTCGATCCCAAAAAATTTCCTGGGGCTCCGTCCTCGCCTCCGGAAAGGGGGCTTCTCGCCCCTCTTCCAACCCCCACGGCGACCTGACCGTGTAAATCGATCCGCAAATGACTCTGCGTTGAGGTTTTGGTTGAGGGGAGAATAACGCCGAGGATGATGAGAAAGGGTAAAAGAGAAAATGAAAAATATATAACGAAGTGATGAATAGGAGGAATCAGTTTATGGTGACGTGGATGAGATTGTAGCAAAAATAATTATGAAGCTGAGTTTTTTTTCAATTATGAAGAAAAGTAGATGGTTGTAGCAAAATGTTCCACATATAAACTTCAAAATATAAATATAAAATGTTTTAAATAAGACAAATTTTAATTATAATAATATTTTAATCCTCTAATCTAATTGTATTTTTTTAGCAACGTTAAATTGGAGGTCGTTGCCTGAGTATACTTTAAGAAAGTTAAGATAGAAGGCACGCCTACAATATAACATCATAAACTTTACTAATTTTAAGATAAATACCTTAAAACTTAATTTCCAAATATTTTCTGTCATCTTTTATCATTCTGCCGCTGGATAAGCCATAGAAAGTTTCCACATGGATTGCATATGACTAGGTTGGACGGATATAGATACAACGGTCAGATACAATACATATACATGAATACACAAATTTTGACAAAAAAACATTGACACAGAAACACCGTGGATGCAGAAACTAAGTAACATTATGTATATAGTTTTATGTGTAGTTATAATATTTTATATTTTAACAAAGAGCAAGTGTTAAAGGAATTTTGGTATAATTTAATAGGGAAAACCTGTATCAAGTTAGTACGTTGTGCGGTACAAATCATTTTCACTAACTTACTAATTTCATTACAACCTCTCATAGTTGGCATCTGCTTGAGCTATCTTATGCAATGAAGAGGAAAATTCAACTCGAAACAACACATCAGAATCCAACTCACGAGTTTTAGTGTAGTAGTCCAATCTGCACACTGATTCCCTTCTCTATAGACATGAGAGATTTTGTGTATCGTCGTACCTTTCACCAGCATCCTTGCATCTTCAATAAGAACAGAGGGATTTGTCTGAAGTTCTCTTGCAGTCAATTCTTCAATCACCAATAGGGAATCTCCTTCAATCCACACCCATTCATCCCAGAAGTTGAGCTTGCAGCAAACTTAGAGTTTTCCAAGCAGCTCTGCATTCTGCTTCAACAATGTCAGTGCTTTCAACATGCTTCCCTGCAACTGTGAATTCATTTCCAGCATAGTCTCTAACCACGCAAGCTGTCGTCGCACCTCCATCTTCCCTTACAGCAGCGTCAAATTTAGCTTTGTAGACATACCTTGGTGGCGGCACCCAGCAGACCCATCTAGTGAGAGAAATACCGGTGCTCTCCATTGTCTCCAATCTTTCAACTACCTGAACTTTTACTGAATGCACATAGAATTCAGCTTTGTTCTCCCTCGCTTAAATACCCAACAGTTTCTTTGCTTCCATAACTCCCAAGCAGCATACAAGATGGTGCACAGTCTTCTTCTCATATCCTCATCTTTAGACTGCCCCAACATACCTAGTTGTTCCTGCCATGATCTAGATTGAAACATTGGACCACAGTCAGCTTCATTAGATCTAAGACTAATTGATTACAGTACAACTTGTCATCTTGGAAAAAGATATAGATCATCATGTTCACATCTTGTAGTTGTTATGAACCTAATATTTGTTCAATTCATATAAAAGTATCCAACAAGAGTTACATATATGTACAAATACATGACCTATTTTGAATAATCAGTGCCATACCTATCACTCAAAGCAAGAAAGACCTACACCACCTCAACACTGGTTAGTCTGGTTACATGCTGGTGGTCTACTTGCTTTCGTGCTTATTCACTGGGAAGTATCAAAGATTTATAATCAAAGTCGAATTGCCACTGGGTAAGCATATTAGACAACATTTCTTGTCACAAAAAAATATTTATGGTGAATGAATAAACTAATTAACCAAACATGGCCCTAATTCACACTCACTAATTCACAGAACCATCTCTAATTTCCCTCACACATGCAGAATTAACACAGATAAGAAACCAATATCACAGTTGTAAGCAGATTGATCGCAAAATGAACACCACATGCAGAACAAATTAAGCAAACAGAATGAACGAGCTTGATCACTTGACGCGGACGGGAAGTGATGAGGACGAATGACACGGGTTAGATATCGTACTAACGCTGACGAACCCTAAAGAAGGCTTCATGTAAAGAATAATTGCTCAAATCCACGAGCAAGCGACCCGAATCCATGAGGTAAAGAGAACACTCGAATTCATGAGCAAAATATGAGGAAAACTCAAAAGTATTGATTAAAAATTAGATGATAAAAGAAAACTTATTGAGGGAGAAAGTTGCCGGGCACTTTGGGAGAGACAAGACTACGACAAGTCGTGAAGAGAGATATTATTGGCCCCAATTAGAAAAGGATGTGACTACAATTGTGAGGAGTTTTTCAGGTTTGTCAAGCTGCTAAAGGACAAGCCCAAATACAGGGTTGTATACAACTTTGCCCGTCCTCAAAAATAGTTGGGAGGACTTGAGCATGGATTTCGTGCTAGAACTTTCTCGCACATAAAAGAGAGTGGATTCTATCTTCGTGATAGTCGATCAATTCTCCAAGATGGCACATTTTATTCCTTTTAAAAAGACTTTCGATGCACCACATGTGGCCAAGCTGTTCTTTCAAGAGATTGTGAGATTACATAGCATGCTGAGTTCTATTGTTTCAGATCAAGACATCAAGTTCTTAGCGACGTTATGGACTACTCTTTGGAGGAGATTTGATATATCACTGAAATACAGTAGAACGGCACATTCTCATACTGATAGCCAGATGGAAGTAGTCAATCACATCTTAAGCAACCTGTTGAGAAGTATATGCGGAGATAAGCTAAGAGCGTGGGATCAAGTTTTGTCACAAGCAAAGTTTGCTTACAACAACTCAATCAACAGTTCAACGGGTATGTCACCCTTTTTTATTGTCTATAAGAAGGTACACATAACTGGCTTCCCTTAAGAAAAAAATCTGTCTAGAATATGAAAATCTTGTGCGTGCTATTATGACGTACACTTCTCCCAAATATCAGCAAAGTCTTCATCTTCTTTATATAGCTCCTTCTAGCATTCGAACCCAATGATTTCACTTTGTAATAAAACCAACAGTTAAACTCTTCGACTCAATGCATTGAAAATTTTGTTATCTACTCCAGTTTTGTGACGGATGACAAAAGTGAATTGCTCAAAATAGGATGTTCTCCTTACATGCATCTTGTTTATGTGCTTTTGGCTCTTGAAGTGTTGGAGTTATTGATGATCCGAAAACAGCATGAAGTCACTAGCTATAAGATAGCTCTTCCATGACTTCAATGAACGGTACAGTGCATATAACTCATCTTCATATGTAAACCACTTTTTATCATACCTCATTTAACTTTTTACTGAGAAAGGCAATATGTCGCTTTTCCTATGAGAGTACTGCTCCAATGCTCACTCCGTCAGCATCACACTTGATCGAGCCAAACCTGCACAAAAAATAAAGAATTTTAGGAACAATGCTAGGTCCTCAATTCTACCGTATAGCCTAGGGCTAACGGGTCGTTATCCACAGGGAGAAACAGCGATAGAAGTGTTATGTAAGCTTCTTTTTTTAATTTACTAAAACTAATTAACACTTATCTTCTCAGTTTATAAAATAAAAATAAAATATTAAGTTAAGTTAAGAAGAAGATGATAGAATAAGACATGGTGGTGGTGGTGTTTTAGTTATAAAAGAAAAGGAAATAAAAAGAGATAAAGAAAAGTTGATGCAAAAATCAAAAATAAAAAAATAAAAAGAAGAATATTTACCTTTACTATTTGAATCATAACAAAATTTACTTTAATATGAAGTAAAGTGAAGTAATAGAAAAGAATAAAGGAAAATAAGGCTTCGGCTAGATCGAGCACAATGAAGAAAAATGAAAAACCTCCATTGATTGTCACCTTCAATATAAGTTTCTTGAAAAAGAATTACAATAGTGTCACTCTACAATAACTCTTCCTCTCTTTTAATCATGTAACTCTCTTTAGCCTAAGCTAAAAAGAAAAATAAAAAATAAAAATTACATAGAAGAAAATAAAAATCTAAATTAAAGCTCTCTCTCTGAGATGGTGCCCCTTCTGCCTTCGAGGTATGAGGGTAATTATAGGAGAAAATCAGAGAGATAGAAAGAGTATGAAGATAGGAGAGCTGGCTATTTTTGAATTTGAATCCTCCCTTTATCTCCAAAATTGATTTGACTTATTCAGAAATTCAATTCTAATATGCAGGTTGTTGGCGTGTTGATTGTTGAATATCACTTATCAAATGATAGAATAAAAAGAGTGATTAACATAGAAATTGTAACCCTTTAAGTTTTCTTTTTGGATCATCTTGAATCATCAGATTTGAGTTTCGATAGCGAAAGTTATGATTAAAATTCTAAAATATATCCAATCTAAATCTAAATTGCTTTATCTCATCCATTGATCTTCTTTCTATCTATTTATCCTCTTAGATTTTCAATTTATTTTTTAGAATTAATAAGATATCCATTTATTTTTAGCGAAACCGATAGGGTCTTCAAACAATCTGTTTTTTCTTGAAATAGATGATATTATCTTATTTGATATATCCAATTTTTAGATAAGATACCTTTTAGAACCTTTGGATTTGAATCGATCCTCTTTGATTTGAACTTTGATTAAATTGGATAAATTTGTCAATCTGTCTCTCTCTTTTCTTTCTTAATTACCTTGCGCTCCACTGGACACGAAAATACATTAATAGCAGAGTTTTATTTAAATATAATATAGAAATGTGACACATATGATATGAAAATATATAACGCACGTGTATGCTCGCACTCCCCACACTCATCTTTTGCTTGTCCTCGAGGAAAACAAAGAGAAAGAAAAAAAACTAAACTGACCTAACCTAACACACTTTCGTAGGAATCAGGATTGCACTTAGCACGTGCAACAAGCCGTTAAACCTCTAGGCTACCCCTAGAGGACGAGTTTTGTCTCGTGAGAGTTTTCAGTAGATTACACCACAAAATCTATAAAGAAAAAGAAATAAATTGTTAGTATTTTTGAAAATACATTTTAAAGGAAAAAATATTTGAAGTATTAATGTAAAAATTCAAGTAATTTATAAGTCATAGGATTATCAGAACTTAGTCATTTCTAAACTTAGTCTCTATTCGAAATCTTATTTTCAATCAAGGTGAGGATTGAAATTGTATTTCTTATCTAGTCTATTATTTTACCCTAAGTCATATGCACCTTGTGACCGCGAAAAATGAGTTAGGATTCTTCAACTCTTCCTCTTATGCCTTATTATTTTCTTTTTTTTCTTTTTTATTTATAGCGATAATATCCCTTAGCTCTATTAGGCTTTCTAATTCGCCCATGTAACGAGCCTTGGTCGGTGACTCTCAAACCAGACGATTTTAGGGCACCGGGTGAGAAAACATCCCAAGGATTTAGGACTCGAGCAAATAAGGCCACAAAACTAAGAATTTTTATTTATATGAACCACTTTTAGGCGTGAATAATTATGCTTCATGAGACACAAATACCCAAGTCAATCAAAGGATTTATATATATATATATATATATATATATATATATATATATATATATATATATATATATATATATATATATATATATATATATATATATATAAGCATAAGAATCTTTGTTTTAGAACCTAAAGTGTGTAAGTGTATAAAGTATGCATATTTCATCAAGGTAAAAATTAAGACTAAATTACTTTTTCAATCTTTCTTCCTAACCTCAAAATCAAACAAATAATTTTATTTTGGCCAAGTATAAGAACTCCTAATTATGATCCTCTTATTCCTTAAAATTAAGTTAATTTTTTACAAAATAAGTCAAAGTATTATTTTTTCAAAAGATTTTTAAAGAAAGGAATTTTTTTAAGATCTGTAAAGTTAGCATGTTTGTAAACCCTCCCCGCACCTGACTCATACATTGTCCTCAATGTATGAATGAAATGCAATAATACATGAAAAAGGAGGAAGGGATGAAAAATTGTCACCTCAAGGTGGTAGTTCTGGTGGTGATTTCATTGGGCCAAGCATTTCTACCCAATCTAGATAGTGTAGATTTTCATAGAACCCATCTTTTATTTTCTCTTTCTTATTAGCATTTTTATACTCCCTAATATGAAAAGGATCGTGCAAGCTCCTAGCATAAAATCTTTCCCGGTTATATGACTAATCTTGGGATATCATCACGGAGTCATATATATCTAAACTTGGTCCAACAATGGAATTTAGTTTTGTGAAATGGATGATTTGTGCTCAACAATGAAAGAAATAGGAACCGATACTGATTGGAGAATAAAACTCAAATCAAGTTTAGGTTCGAGAGTCGGGGTTGGTTCATGAGTTTGGTCCAAATCATAGAATTGAAGTTCACATTCATTTTCCAACAATGAAATGTGACTATCCAAAATAAGTGGTTCATATTCAAGCTCTATAGGGAAAGGAATCAGTGTTGGCTTCGGAATTGGGCCCGAATCGGGTAAAGATACTAGAGTCAATATAGACTCAAAAGTAGAACTGAATCATAATATTGGGAATCAGTGCCACATTCATCTTCAAGTTCAATCTCATTAAAATGAAAACTTGCCAATTTGTCAATGAGTTGATATTGGTCAAGTTCAAAGTTTTGTGCTGAAATTGAATCTTGGTTAAAATTTTCAAGATACCATGATTCTTCGTCAATATGACTAGAAGAATCAGGAGTGGCTGAAAATGTGTTAGGTAGAGTTTTCTCATTCTTATCATTAATTGTATTGACCAAATGACTCACTTTTACTTCTAGCTTATTGAGAGATTGGAGACAATTCGTTTGGAATTGAATATAATCATTTTGGGACTGAATCATGAGTTCCATAGTCTTTTCTAAGTCAAGAGGTTCTTCTTGTTATGGTTGAACTTGAAAATTAGAGTAAGAATCTTGGATTTGAAAATTATTTGAGAGAGTTGAATCCGTTATGATTTGTACTTGTCGTGTAGAATCAAGGAAGGCTTCAAAAAAAATTTCTAAAGAAGATTTTTCTTCTATAGGTTCACCTTGGTGTGGAGTATATGAAGTTATTTGTTGGTAAGGCTGTTGATAGTAAGACTCAGGGGAGCTGTATCCCTACTGACTCGGTGAAAAGTGGTGATGATTATCCCATTCTTGTTTATAATACTGGGATTGGGGCATATATTAATTCAGATAAGACCAATCTGGCATACTTGGTTGGTTAGAGTTAAGTTATGTAATGCCAGGTTGGTAATATCCGAATTGAAAAAGGTTGGGGTGAAATATGGATTTGAGTTATAATTAGAATAATTGTAATTATAATCCTTTTCACAAGAACAAATAAAAACAAACAAATAAACAAATAAGAAAATAAAGAAAAATCTAGCCTATTTAGGATAGATCTTAGACCTAGACGACTCCTAACTTTTGATTATCCACAGGAGGTATATTGCAGAACCTGACCACAATTTAATCGGCCAGGTAGGGGCAAAATTGGTGGGAGGTATCCGTGCCTTAGCAACGGGCCTAATTATGCCAACCACCAGCCTTCGGGGTTTCGCCCCTCAATCCCCAACCTTCAATACTGATTTGGCAAAAGTCAACTTCTAACAACTTTCTGTTGGCCCAAGGTTACAATCACCCATGATTAGTGTATTTTGATGATTACAAAACATATTAGTTATTTGTACTAATAATATTTGTTGTTTAAGTGTGTTTCAGGTTTCTATTCATTCTAGAAGTCTTCTTTCACAAATACAAGGTTTTGGACTCAAGTCAACTCCAATTGGCTCAAGGAACAAGTGTTGAAGATCATATGAAGAAGCCTATTGAAGATCTTGAAGTCCTTAGAATCATTGTAAGAATAGAATGTTAAAGTTTGAGTGTTGGATAATTGGCTCTAGGATATACACACACAAAATTTGGTTTTGATAAAATTTGGTCTTGTTTTAATTTTCAAAAATATTGGTTTCATGCCTTAGTAGAGATTTACATGAACCTAAGTTTTATAAAATAAATATCTTGTCTAGATCATGTATACATACTCCTACTAACATGTTACTCTAGTTTGTTTAAACCTAAAACAACTTTTCAAATTTTCCCAAACTCAAAAACCTGCAGTTTTTCTTATTTCAGGCTGACCGGCCGACCGGCCCGGTCGACCGGCTCAGCAACCTGGACGTGCACGTCTGTGCACGTCTGTCGGTCGACCGGATCGGTCGACCGACCAAGAGCTACTGCTCTCTGGTTTTCTGGGTCGACCGGACCGGTCGACCGGAAGAAGGAAACTGTGTTTCCTCTTTTGGGACGGTCGACCGGACCGGTCGACCGAGAGCCAACGGCTCTTTGCAGCTGGGCTGGCGGTCGACCGGACCGGTCGACCGCCAAGCCTGCAAAAGCCCAACGGCTCTTTCCTCTTTTGTGCAATTCTGAAATCTGTTTTTTATCTGATTTCTTGGCAGACTTTTTCAGCGATTTTCAGGTCTTTTTCAGAGAAAATAAGACCAAAAGAAATTGTTTTTAACCTATTTTTAACCCTATAAATAGAGGAGAAGTCTCTCTTGCATATCACCTAGAAAAATCCTCAAGTTTGTGTTGTTTTCAAAAGAGAAAAGAAAAGAGTTTAAAGCTTTCATTCCAATTCTTTTTGAGCTTGTTTTTCAGTTGTGTTTGATTACTAATATCACTCTACAACTGAAGTTTTTCTCACCACACTTCATAGAGCCAAAAATCCTATACTCATTCTATAGTGAAGTTGTAATTGAAGTGAGAGTGTTTGTAAAAGAGTTTGAGAAATAGTGTAGTGATCTTGTTGTGATCACTTTGTTCTTGTAATCCCTTCCTTGTGGAGCAACCTCTTCGGTAGAGGTCCTTTGTACTCGGTGGAGCTCGGTGCTCGGTCTTCGGTAGACCAAATTGTAAAGGCGTCCTCGGTGGATAGTGGAAACCCTTCACGGAGGTGAAGGCGGGGAGTAGAGCGGTGGCTCGAACCTCTAAACAAATCACTTTGTTTGCGATTGCCTTTGCGTCTAATTCTTGCTTTACTTTTCAGTAGCTCCTTATTGCTTTCTATTGCATACTTGTGATATTGTTTTGAATCTCTTGTGATACTATTTGCTTACTTGTAATTCTTGCCATATATCATTGTGTTCGCATCATTCTTCATATCATCCATTTCATACTTGTGTGTGTCAATCCCATACTCATCCAACAAGAGCTTCACATAGCGCCTCAACCCATATCAAGGGGAATCAAGAGGAGTTTAGTCCAGAGCCTTGCAAGGGGAATTCGGCTACACTTGTTGGATTGTACCAAGTTGAGCCTCACTTGTTTTTAGGTTCCGCATTTAGAGTGTTAAAATTTTAAGATTAGCAATCACACCTATTCACCCCCCCTCTAGGTGTTTTTTCAATTGGTATCAGAGCTTGGACTCTAGGATTTGGCTTAACAACCTTAGAGAAGATCCTAATTTGCTAATCATTTCATTCATATCATATAGTAAAAATGGCCGATGGAATTAAGACCCCTCCTAAGTTTGATGGACTTAACTTTCCCATATGGAAAGTTAAGATGACCGTGTTTTTGCAATCTCTAGGTAGCCGAGTTGCAAAAGCCGTGACTAAGTCCTTTAGTGTACCCCCCGGTGACGAATCCACTTGGTCCGAAATAGAGACTAAGGAATTCGATGCCAATGCCAAAGCTCACTATGCACTTCTACAAGCCCTTAATGATGATGACATTTCTAGGGTTATCCATTGCAAATCCGCATATGAGATTTGGTCACACTTGATAGTCACACATGAGGGGACCTCACAAGTAAAGAAGACTAAGATTGACCTTCTTCGGTCCCAATATGAAACATTTAGCATGCAAGAAAATGAAACCATAGATGATATGGTTACAAGATTTACCAAGATTACTAATGGACTCTCTTCTTTAGGTGAAGATATCAACAATGATCAAAGAGTAAGGAAGATCATCCGAGCTCTTCCTCCTTCATGGGAAGTTAAAGCAACAACCTTGAAGGAACTCAACGACAATGAAGAGATGGAGCTTATAGGTCTCATTGGGAACCTCAAAACCCATGAGATGGAAAGGAAAGCAAGGGAGGATATGGCTCCTTCCAAAAAGAAGACTATCGCTTTCAAGAGTCAAGCTACACACTCCGATGAAGACGATGAAGAAGAAGATGATGAGGAGCTCTCACTCCTTGTTAAGAATGTCCGGAGGATGTACAACAAGGCGAAGTACCAAGGTAGAAGAAGATGGCAAGGAGGCAAAGAAGAAAG
This sequence comes from Agave tequilana, assembly GCA_038442645.1. NCBI lineage: Eukaryota > Viridiplantae > Streptophyta > Magnoliopsida > Asparagales > Asparagaceae > Agave > Agave tequilana. Next base: position 11,052 of record JAVJIF010020166.1, on the reverse strand, counting down.
AAGGATCACTTGTTTCAATTGCCAAAAGCCCGGACACATTGTTGCGGAGTGTCCGGACAAAGCTAAGCCCTCCACATCAAAGAAGCCCTACAAGAAGAAGGCTATGAAGGCAACTTGGGATTCGGAGACCGAATCCGAGGAAGAAATAGACACCGCCAACATGTGCTTCATGGCTAATGAAGGCACAAGCAAGGTAACCTCTTCCCCTTCCTATGATAATGAGCTTTCTATGGATGAATTAGAAGAGGCTTTTATTGAGTTGTCACAAAATTATGATTTCTTAAAGAAAAAGTATTTAAAAATGAAAAAGGAAAATGAATCTTTAAGTCATCAAGTTTTTACTCTTACAAAAGAAAAGAATGATTTGGTTTCCACCTTGGCCACTACTAAAAATGATTTTGAAAAATATAAGATTTCTTGCAAAGGTAAGGCCCCACTAATTGATTCTAATGAAGTTTCTATGCTTAAGGAAAGATTAGACTCATTAAGTGTTGTTTTGAAAAATTGTGAGTTTAACAAGAAGAAAATTGAGGCTATGTTTCCTAAGAAACAAGCCCCAAAGAAAAATGCTCATGCTCATGTTCATGTTCATGCTACACAACCTAAACAACATGGCAAAACCCCAAAACATGCTCACACTACACGTACACATCATGCATTCATGTATGGTAGAGTGTTCTCATGTTCACATTGTGGGCGGAAAGGACACTTAGCCAATTTTTGCTATGATAGACTATATGCATCACATCATAATATTTGGGTTCGAGGGACTAACTTTAAAGGACCCAAGAAAGTTTGGGTACCAAAATCAACAATTATGTTAAATGATGTAGGTACTTTCCAAAGCCCAACGACGTAGAGGATTGTGGTATCTTGATAGCGGTTGCTCAAGGCACATGACTTGGGACATCAACAACTTTGCAACCCTATCAAGATATCATGAAGGTGGCACCGTCACCTTCGGAGATGACGCCAAGGGTAAAATCATCGGTATTGGTAATGTAAAACTTGGCACCTCTCCTTTAATTGAAAATGTAGTTTTAGTTGATGGCCTCAAGCATAATCTCTTGAGTGTTAGTCAACTTTGTGATAAAGGTTTTGATGTTGTTTTTGATAATGTTGCTTGTAAAGTAACTGATAGAACTTCTAATGTTTGTGTATTTTCCGGTTTTCGTGAAAGTAATGTTTATATGATTGATATGTTAAATATGTCTTGTAATATTACTTGTTTGAAAGCCCTCGATGATGACTCTTGGTTGTGGCATAGGAGATTAGGCCATATTTCTTTTGATCACATTTCTAGGTTAAACACAAAGGAAATGGTGAAAGGTATTCCTTACTTGAATTTTGAAAAGGACCGAGTTTGTGACGCATGTCAATTTGGGAAACAAACTAAGTCTTCTTTCAAGTCAATTAAGGATATCATGACATCACGTCCTTTGGAGTTAATCCATATGGATCTTTTTGGCCCTACACAAACCAAAAGTCTAAGTGGGAATAGATTTGCTTATGTTTTGGTTGATGATTTTTCAAGGTTTACTTGGGTTTTCTTTCTTGAACACAAAAATCAAGCATTTTCTTATTTTCAAACTTTTAAGAAAAGAGTTGAAAAAGAAAAAGATGTTTCGATTTTGAGAATAAGAAGTGATAGAGGAGGTGAATTCATTAACCAACCCTTTACCACTTTTGTGATGAACATGGAATAAAGCATGAACTTTCTTGTCCTAGAACTCCACAACAAAATGGAGTAGTTGAACGAAAAATAGAACATTACAAGAGATGGCTAGGACAATGCTAAGTGAATATGGTCTACCACATTATTTGTGGGCCGAGGCCGTTAATACATCATGCTATATATCAAATCGTGTTTTCTTGTGTAAAAATACTACTAAAACTTCTTTTGAAATGTATTTTTCTAGAAAACCTAATATTTCCTATTTAAAGTTTTTGGTTGCAAATGCTTTGTTTTAAACACAAAGATAATTTAGGAAAGTTTGATGCTAGATCTTATAAGGCTATTTTTGTAGGTTACTCAAACACTAGTAAGGCATATAGAGTTTTCATTAGATCATCATTGACTATTGAAGAGTCTATTCATGTTAAGTTTGAGGAATCTAACAAGTTTGTTAAGAATGTTGTAGAAATAGATGCATTGGATGAAGGTTTGGAGAAAGTGACCTTGGAGGATGCTTCTACTATGGGAGACAAACCAAAGGATGATGAAGGAAGCGAAGCTAAGGTGGAAGAGGCACAAGGAAATAAAAATCAAACACATGAGGTGGAGCCTACTCAACCACTACCAAAGGACTGGAGATACAATCCACATCATCCCAAGGACCTCGTCATAGGTGAAGTATCAAAAGGGGTAACTACTCGCTCTAGACTTCATGACTATTGTGGTAACTATGCATTCATTTCTCATATTGAACCCAAAAATGTCCTCGAAGTCGAGGCCGATTCATATTGGTTGCTAGCCATGCAAAAGGAGCTCAATCAATTTGAGCGCAACCAAGTTTGGCACCTTGTTCCTAGGCCCCACGATAGACCAACAATTGGTACTAAGTGGATCTTTAAGAACAAGTTGGATGAATCGGGTAATGTTAGAAACAAGGCTAGGTTAGTTGCCCAAGGTTACACTCAAATCGAAGGGATCGATTTTGAAGAAACCTTTGCACCCGTAGCACGGCTTGAAGCCATACGGATGACACTAGCATTTGCCTCATACAAAGATTTCAAATTATTTCAAATGGATGTTAAAAGTGCTTTTCTAAATGGATTTATTGAAGAGGAGGTGTATGTTGAACAACCCCCCGGGTTTGTTGATCCTACACATCCGGATTTTGTTTTTAAATTAGATAAAGCTCTTTATGGTTTAAAACAAGCCCCTAGGGCTTGGTATGAAAGACTTTCTTCATTTTTGATTTCAAATGGTTTTAAGAAAGGTAAAATTGACACAACTTTGTTTACAAAACATGTAGAAAAGGATATTCTTATTGTGCAAATTTATGTGGATGATATTATTTTTGGTTCTACTAATGAATCTCTTTGCCAAGTTTTTGAATCATGCATGAAGGATGAATTCGAAATGTCTATGATGGGGGAACTCAACTATTTCCTTGGACTCCAAATCAAGCAAAAGAAGGATGGGATCTTCATAAATCAAGCCAAGTACACAAAGGAACTAATCAAAAGGTTTGGGCTTGAAGGATCGAAAGTAAGCAAAACTCCCATGGCAACAACTACAAAGCTTGACAAGGATGAACAAGGTAAAAGTGTAGACATTAAATTATATCGTAGCATGATTGGTAGTTTGCTTTATTTGACGGCTAGTAGGCCGGATATTATGTTTTCCGTTTGTCTTTGTGCACGTTTTCAATCTTGTCCTAAAGAATCTCACATAATTGCGGTTAAACGCATAATTAGATACCTTAAGGGCACTATTGAAATGGGTTTGTGGTATCCTAAAACCGGATTATTTGAAATGAAGAGTTTTTCGGATGCCGACTATGCGGGTTGTAGGGTAGATAGGAAGAGCACAAGTGGAACATGTCAATTCTTGGGTAATTGTCTTGTATCTTGGTCTTCCAAAAAGCAAAATTCGGTAGCCCTATCAACCGCCGAGGCGGAGTATGTTGCAGCCGGAGCTTGTTGTGCACAAGTTCTTTGGATGAAACATACTTTCCTCGACTATGATTTACACTTTGATCATGTTAAAATATTTTGTGATAATACTAGTACTATTCACATGACAAAGAATGCAAATCAACATAGTAAAACCAAACACATTGACATTAGGTATCACTTTCTTAGAGATCATTATGAGAAAGGTGATATTGATATTGATTATGTTTCTACCGATTTTCAACTTGCCGATATTTTTACTAAACCTCTAAATTATGCTAGATTTTTATTTATTTGTGGTGAGTTGAATGTTTGCATGATAGATTCTTAAAAATATTTCTATTTTGGTGTTTTGTTTTGATTTTAACCCTTTTTGATGTATGACAAAAAGGGGGAGAAAAATATATAAGCTTAATTTTAAAAGTTGATTTAAAAGTTTAAGTTTGATACTATTTGAGTTTCATTTCATGGAGAAAAATATATAAGTTTAAGTGTTTATTGAAAAAGAAATAAGTTTGCTTATAGTTTGAGTTTAGTTTATTTACTATAAGTTTAAAGAGAAAAAGTATAAGTTTAATTGGTATTAAGTTTGATGGTATTTCAGCTTTTGACAAAAATATTGGGTTTTCAATGCTTCATGTATCTCACTAATAGTTATTTTTTTTACATAGCATTGTTTGAGGGGGAGCTTTCCATGCTCTTCTTCCTTTATTTGTTTAAATAACTTATATGTTTTGTCATCATCAAAAAGGGAAGATTGTTGGCCCAAGGTTACAATCACCCATGATTAGTGTATTTTGATGATTACAAAACATATTAGTTATTTGTACTAATAATATTTGTTGTTTAAGTGTGTTTCAGGTTTCTATTCATTCTAGAAGTCTTCTCTCACAAATACAAGGTTTTGGACTCAAGTCAACTCCAATTGGCTCAAGGAACAAGTGTTGAAGATCATATGAAGAAGCCTATTGAAGATCTTGAAGTCCTTAGAATCATTGTAAGAATAGAATGTTAAAGTTTGAGTGTTACATAATTGGCTCTAGGATACACACACACAAAATTTGGTTTTGATAAAATTTGGTCTTGTTTTCATTTTCAAAAATATTGGTTTCATGCCTTAGTAGAGATTTACATGAACCTAAGTTTTATAAAATAAATATCTTGTCTAGATCATGTATACATACTCCTACTAACATGTTACTCTAGTTTGTTTAAACCTAAAACAACTTTTCAAATTTTCCCAAACTCAAAAACCTGCAGTTTTTCTTATTTCAGGCTGACCGGCCGACCGGCCCGGTCGACCGGCTCAGCAACCTGGACGTGCACGTCTGTGCATGTCTGTCGGTCGACCGGACCGGTCGACCGACCAAGAGCTACTGCTCTCTGGTTTTCTGGGTCGACCGGACCGGTCGACCGGAAGAAGGAAACTGTGTTTCCTCTTTTGGGACGGTCGACCGGACCGGTCGACCGAGAGCCAACGGCTCTTTGCTGGGCTGGCGGTCAACCGGACCGGTCAACCGCCAAGCCTGCAAAAGCCCAACGGCTCTTTCCTCTTTTGTGCAATTCTGAAATCTGTTTTTTATCTGATTTCTTGGCAGACTTTTTCAGCGATTTTCAGGTCTTTTTCAGAGAAAATAAGACCAAAAGAAATTGTTTTTAACCTATTTTTAACCCTATAAATAGAGGAGAAGTCTCTCTTGCATATCACCTAGAAAAATCCTCAAGTTTGTGTTGTTTTCAAAAGAGAAAAGAAAAGAGTTTAAAGCTTTCATTCCAATTCTTTTTGAGCTTGTTTTTCAGTTGTGTTTGATTACTAATATCACTCTACAACTGAAGTTTTTCTCACCACACTTCATAGAGCCAAAAATTCTATACTCATTCTATAGTGAAGTTGTAATTGAAGTGAGAGTGTTTGTAAAATAGTTTGAGAAATAGTGTAGTGATCTTGTTGTGATCACTTTGTTCTTGTAATCCCTTCCTTGTGGAGCAACCTCTTCGGTAGAGGTCCTTTGTACTCGGTGGAGCTCGGTGCTCGGTCTTCGGTAGACCAAATTGTAAAGGCGTCCTCGGTGGATAGTGGAAACCCTTCACGGAGGTGAAGGCGGGGAGTAGAGCGGTGGCTCGAACCTCGAAACAAATCACTTTGTTTGCGATTGCCTTTGCGTCTAATTCTTGCTTTACTTTTCAATAGCTCCTTATTGCTTTCTATTGCATACTTGTGATATTGTTTGAATCTCTTGTGATACTATTTGCTTGCTTGTAATTCTTGCCATATATCATTGTGTTCGCATCATTCTTCATATCATCCATTTCATACTTGTGTGTGCCAATTCCATACTCATCCAACAAGAGCTTCACATAGCGCCTCAACCCATATCAAGGGGAATCAAGAGGAGTTTAGTCCAGAGCCTCGCAAGGGGAATTCGGCTACATTTGTTGGATTGTACCAAGTTGAGCCTCACTTGTTTTTAGGTTCCGCATTTAGAGTGTTAAAATTTTAATATTAGCAATCACACCTATTCACCCCCCCTCTAGGTGTTTTTTCACTTTCCCTTTTAGGACAATCCCTATTTGAGTCCGAGATGTTCCTAAGGCCACGTCTACTCAATTTTAAGTTAGGCTGGGTTAATGAGTAAAGAGATAGTTTGTGGGCTAAGGGAGGATAATGACTTTCCCACCTTATCTTGTTTAAGAATATGTCCTTAATCTTTTTAGTGCACTGTGCAAGTATAAAGCAATAGGTGACACTCAAGCAATATGAATCACTCAAAATATGTTTCCTAAACTATATGCAATGCACGCATGCCTTTACTCCAGCATTCTTCAACAATAATGTAAAAGATAAACGAATTAGACATGTGCCATAAGATGCAAGAGTCTAAACATTTTTATCATTTACAAAGCAACCACATTACTGTTGAAGTTAGAAACATGTACATAGTGAGTTAAATAGATAAACTAATAACTACAGAGAGCTAATTCTCTGAAATTCAAACAACCTGCAAGAAATTACAGTTAGTAGTTCACCACAGTGTGGGCTCTGATGCTCTGCCTTCTTGGACAGAGGCACAGAGTAGTAATATGTCCCTTGCAACTCCTAGTTTTCTTAATTAGCCCTTGTAAATCAAAACAGAGAAGAAAAAAGGATTAATTTGTTAAAGAAAATCAAAAGTAAAGAAAACTTACCATCCCTCCCCGGTAACAGCGCCAAAATTATGATCGAGCCAAATCTGCACAGAAAAATAAAGAATTTTAAGAACAATGCTAGGTCCTCTCAATTCTACCGTGTAGCCTAGGGCTAATGGGTCGTGATCCACAGGGAGGGACATCGATGGAAGTGTTATGTAAGTTTCTTTTTTTAATTTATCAAAACTAGTTAATACTTATCTTCTCAGTTTAAAAAGAAAATAAAAAATGTTAAGTTAAGTTAAGAAGAACATGATAGAAGAAGACATGATGGGTGGTTGTTTTAGTTATAAAAAAAAAGGAAACAAAAGGAGATAAAGAAAAGTTAATGCAAAAATCAATAATAAAAAAATAAAAGAAGAATATTTACCTCTATTGTTTGAATCACAACAAAAAATTACCTTAATATGAAGTAAAGCGAAGTAATAGAAAAGAATAAAGGAAAACAAGGCTTCGGTGAGATCGAGCATAATAAAAACAAAGCGAGAAACCTCCATTAATTGTCACCTTCAATATAAGTTTCTTGAGAAAGGATTACAATAGTGTCACTCTACAATAACTCTTCCTCTCTTTTAATCATGCAACTCTCTCTAGCCTAAGCTAAAAAGAAAAATAAAAAAATAAAAATTATATGAAGAAGAAAAGAAAAACCGAAAGTAAAGCTCTCTCTCTCTCTCTCTCTGAGATGGTGACCCTTCTGCCTTCGAGGTATGGGGTATTTATAGGAGAAAATTAGAGATATAGAAAGCGTGTGAAGATAGGGAGAGCTACCTATTTCTGAATTTTAATTCTGTCCTTATATCCAAACTTAATTTGATTTATTCAGAAATTCAATTCTAATCTGCAGCTTGTTAGCATGGTTATTACTGAATATCACTTATCAAATGAGAGAATTAAAAAAGTGATTAACACAAGAATTGTAGCCCTTTAAGTCTTCTTTTTGGATCATCTTAAAGTATCAGATTTGAGTTTCGTAGCGAAGTTATGATTAAAATTTAAAAATATATTCAATCTGAATCTAAATTGCTTTATCTCATCCGTTGATCTTCTCTCTATCTATTTATCCTCTTAAATTTTCAATTTATCTTCTAGAATTGATAAGATATCTATTTATCATCAGTGAACCCGATATGGTCTTCAAACAATCCGTTTTTCTCTTGAAATTAGATGATATTATCTTATCTGATATATCTAGTTTCCAGATAAGAAAGCTTTTAGAATCTTTGGATTTGAATCGATCCCCTTTGATTTGAACTTTTGATTAAATTGGATAAATTTGTCATCTCTCTCTTTTCTTCCTTAATTACCCCTGCACACAACTGGACATGAAAATACATTAATAGTAGAGTTTTATTCAAATATAAATGCAGAAATGTGACACATATGATATGAAAACATGCAATGCACGTGTATGATCAACACTCTAACTCGAACACCTTATTAAAGTTTGAAAAGGTTAAGATAGGCATTAAAGCTTCTCCTTGATGAGTTCAAAAGCGCTTCTAGCTTCATTAGTCTAGATGAAAGAACCCTTCTTCTTCAGACAGTTTGTCATGGGTGCTACCAGGCTATTAAAGTTGCAGATGAAACGTCAGTAAAAAATAGCTAGGCCGTAAAAGCTTCTTACCTCGGTAACACTCTTGGGTGTAGGTCAATCTCGAATTGCCCTCACTTTCTCCTCATCTACATGGATCCCTTGTGAACTAATAACAATACCCAAGAATATCAAGTTTGTAGTCATGAAGCTGGACTTTTCAGGTTGATTACAACTCATTAGATTGCAGAACTGTAAACACATCCCATAAATGTTAGAGATGCTCGACTTTGCTTGAACTGTAGATTAAGATGTCGTTAAAGTAGACAACCACAAATTTTTCTAAGAAAGGTTTAAACACTAGATTCATTAATCTCACGAAAGTGCTCAGTGCATTGGATAGTCCAAAGGGTATAACTATCCACTCATATAACCTTTCTGGAGTCTTGAATGCCGTCTTTCACTCATCTCCAGGCCTAATATGAATTTGGTGGTAGCCGCTCCTCAGATTAATCTTTTAAAAGATGCACGATCCTCTCAATCGATCCAACATATTGTCAAGGAGAGTATTAAAAATCGATATCGGATAGTGTTCGGAATTGGAGTTTACTAGTATTCAGAGAGAGGGTTTAGAGTAAACCTTTGATGTTCATGTGTTGATGTCAAAAAGCTCTAAATATATTTATAGGTTTACTATACTCCTTCCGAACCACCGTCGTAGCATAAGCTATTACGGTCGATTCCACAGGAGAGTTTAGCGATAGAAGCATTCACGGTCTTTTCTATTGAGAATTTTTTTTTTAAAAGAAAAAACGAAGGTTCTTCTTTATTTTAAGAAAAACAAAATGACATAAAAAGTAGATAAAAAAATTCTTTGTGGTTTTGTTGAAGAAAAAAGGAAAAGGATGGCAAGAAAGGTGGAATGAAATTGGATGTATTTTGAAAAGAGAACTTTTTAAGAAAGAAACTTTGAAGTACTATAGGAGGAGAAACCATGACTAACTAACACTCTAATTTACTAACTTACTAATCTCATAGGGTGATGCATGTGCCTCTTATTGATTCATCGGCAAAGATTTGTCTTACTTGTTTGGTCAATGTATTGTCCCATGTAGAGGATGAGTTATCTTCTCGGCTTGACTAGTTGCCTCATTGATTCGTTGGCTCCCGAGATAGATTTTCAGTGATGGAATCAAGGATAGTCACTCAAAGATATGCTAAGGAAGAAAATACAAGATTCATTAGTCCATCAAAGCTATACTTGAGCTAGCATGAAGTAAGAAAATTGTACTACTTATCATAAGCATAGTTAAGTACTCCATCTTCATGTTCCATCAAGGCACTTGTTCTAAAGACAAGGCTCTAAATGAGGCTCACATGAATCATATGGAAGGGGAACAAGCATTTGCTAAGAATTAAAAGTAGCTCATCTTCTTTGGGGATAATAGAGACTTGAAAAATTACAAGATTACAATAAAGCATCCAATGATTCACATGAGTTAGCAATCACTCAAGAGTTAGTAGTTAATAAAGTTAGAGGTTAGTTAGTCATGTTAGAAAGTTAGCTAGACATGAAAGTAAAGATCAAACAACAATCCATTGTAGAAGGCAATTGCAAAAGTAGTAAAAGTTTGAAGAAAACAATGCACTAGAATGAGAAAAAATGGAAAGAAAGAAGGATCAATTCTTGTATTGAGTTGTCACCTACTCTATTACAAGATTTCTCACTCTCTCTCTTTGCTGGATTCTAGAAGGAGAAAGAAAAATTATAAGAGCAACTAAAGAAAACCTAGAGAAAATCCCAACAATTTCCTCAAAAATACATTGATCTTCTCTCCTCCTCGATTACAGAGGCCCTAGGGTCTATTTATAGGCTCCAGGAGATGAGGCCTTCCAATCACAGCCGTGGAATTAAACGCTGGATCAACGGCCAGATGATTGTCGCGGATCGCGACCAAAGCCGCGTTTCCGCGGCAGCAGCTTTTGGCCGTTGCGCCAGCGATTTCTTCTGACATTCTGTTATCCTTCATGTGCCTTGCTGGACCTTCTAGAATGTAGGGAATATTCGTGGATGAATCCAGATATGGGCTTCTTCTTTGGGCTTCTCAATTGATCCCTTAATTCCCTTAAAAAATCATTGTTGATGGGCCTTCATCTCCATTAATGTTGGACCTGAAAAAAGAGAGAAAAAAGCAATAAAAATCTCATTTTTCTTTATATAAAGCATAATATGGTATGGAAAATGATGCATTAATGAACTCCAATCACACCCCCATACCTAGCTTTTGCTCGTCCCCGAGCAAAAAAGAAAAGAGAAAAAATCCTAAACTAAATTATTAGACCATTTTCGTAGGTGACACGATTGCACTGAGCTCGTGCAACAAGCCGTTTAACCTCTAGGTTACCCTAGAGGATGAGTGTTGTCTCATAAGGGTTTTCAGCGGATTGCACCCACAAAATCCAAGATAGAAAATGTTAGTGAAAAGTTTTATGATCCATGTTTTTCAAGAATTTTATTGATCTATCGGTTTTGGGTTACCCTAAACTTGTCTTTCTTTTTATAAGTTTCCATTTAAAGTTTTGTTTCAACTTAGGTAAAGTTTTTAAGGAATAGAGAGAAAACTGGATTTTGCATCAAGCCTAACATATATACATGTATATGAGGAATTTTTCTTAGACTTGAGTTCATTTATTTACTTATATATACGTAT